>BJKM01001697.1:5000-18377 GCA_015082035.1 Chaenogobius annularis | reverse complement strand
TTTCTCCTCGCTCCAGATGACTCTTTGTTCTCGTCCTCCACAGGTTCTTGCTCCAGATGACTCTTTGTTCTCGTCCTCCACAGGTTCTTTCTCCTCGCTCCTGATGACTCTTTGTTCTCGTGCTCCACAGGTTCTTTCTCCTCGCTCCGGATGACTCTTTGTTCTTGTCTTCTGCAGGTTCTTTCTCCTCGCCCCGGATGACTCTTTGTTCTTGTCTTCTGCAGGTTCTTTCTCCTCGCTCCAGATGACTCTTTGTTCTCGTCCTCCACAGGTTCTTTCTCCTCGCTCCAGATGACTCATTGTTCTTGTCTTCTGCAGGTTCTTTCTCGTCTGGATGTGTCGGTGGTGTCAGAGATGGATGCTCTCCTTGGAAACAAACCTCAGGCCAACAGGAAAAGTGAACCGCGCATCTAACCCTGATAATAATACGAATTGCATAATTTATTCATGTATTTATCATTTATGCAGCACATTATGGAAAATAAAGCTTTATAACTCAAAGTGTGAGGTTTACATTTCTCCAGAACTAAACCAGGTCTGAACCAGGACTAGACTAGTTCTGTTCCTTTTTTTGTTGTTTGTATGTATCTTTTGCCTGTAGACTTTATTGGGATGAGAGCGGAGAATGACATACAGCAAACTTTCGGCAGCCAGATTTGAACTCACGACGCAGCCTGCTGCTCAGGTATATGTGCTCTCCACTCCACCACGAGTGGCAGGAGTACGTTATTATGAAATATATTATTAGTGTTGAATTAACTGGATAGAACTGATTTCCTTGATCAGGCTGGGAGCTCGAGGGTTCTTCAAGATCTTTGCTGTTCCTGCACTGCACTTTTCTGGACTGAGATGTCTGGTGTTTTTCCAGGGATCTGTTGTAGCCCCTCGTCCAGTTTGGGGGTCACTGCCCCAAGTGCTCCGATGACCACGGGCACCACTTTGGCCTTCACCTTCCACACCTTCTCCAGCTCTTCTCTGAGCCTTTGGTGTTTCTCCAGTTTCTCGTGTTGCTTTTTCCTGATGTTGCCATCACTTGTTGTTGCCACGTCAACCACAGCGGCTCTCCTCTGCAGTTTCTCCACCACAATGTGTGGTTGGTTTGCCATTACCATTCTGTCAGTCTGGATCTGGAAGTCCCACAGGATCTTGGCTTGGTCATTCTCTACCACCTTTGGAGGTGTTTCCCACTTTGACCTTGGGGTCTCCAGTCCATACTCCGCACAGATGTTCCTGTACACTATGCCAGCCACTTGGTGGCGCTCCATGAATGCTTTCCCTGCCAGCATCTTGCACCCTGCAGTTCTGCGCTGGACTGTCTCGGGGGTCTCTCCTTAGGTCTTGTCTGGTGTGGTAGATCTGGGCCCCTGGTGCTCAGGGCCTGTTCCTGTGCAGCCCATGTAGGGGCGTGTCCTCTCATGATGGTCCCTCCTCCAGCTCCTCCTCCTCTGTTCCCCATTGCCTGAGACCTTCACTGAGCACGTCCTCTGTTGGGGGCTTGTCCTTGATGATGATAAACATCTGTGGTCTGTAGCTCCTCCTTTGGCCACCTTATTCTTCCTGCAGGGCATCTGACACAGGGCGGGGCTGTTTATCGCCCGGGACTTGTTCTTGCCCTGGAGCTGCTTCTCAGGACTTGTCTTGCTCGTTGTAGGTATTTGGCTGATGTCTCTTTCCTCGTTGCCATTTGCCTGTGGTATTCCAAGGTACTTGAAACCATCCATAATGTCTGCTTTTGTTCCTTCTGGGAGTGAGACCCCTTCTGTGTGGACCCCCTTCCCTCTCTTTGTCACCATCTGACCACACTTCTCAAGTGGTGACATCTGAATGACCTCCCAATGTCAGCGCTGGAGGTCCTGGTCGTGTGGATCAGAGTCCATGTCTCGCTCTTAGTGGACAGTTTGATGTCCGTAGCTGAGGGGGTCTATATTCAGACCCATTGGGTTAGGGGTCTTGCTTCGGCTTCATATCCACACGCACACATCAAACCTGGCTTCAAAGTCTACACTTGTCAGTGACTTTCACGATTCGCGGACCCCCAACATGGACCCAACGTGGAAACACCTTTTTTAAACTTTGTGTGGAAGAGAAACACTTTTACTTCTACTTCTGAGCGTCATTACATTTACACTCAAGAGAGAAACGTAGTTGAAGATTAATATGAAATATAAAGTGTGAGTTTTAGTCTCAGAGAGGGGTCCGTCAGAGAGGGGTCCGTCAGAGGGGTCCGTCAGAGAGGGGTCCGTCAGAGAACACAATTCACACAGTGCAACACACTCAGCAATGATAATAATAGCAGCAACATTTATCAGAAAGGTCATGCATGAAATAACCCGGAGGTCACAGGTCACAGCACACGTGTGGTGGGTTTGAGTCCTGGCTCTGACGAGGTGCTGCATGTCCTCCCCTCTCGCATCCCCCACTTCACACTAGTCTGTCCTGTGTAATAAAGCCTGTGGGTCCCAAATCCTCTACAAAGTACAGATCAAATCCAGTGGACTTGGTCTGAACGCAGTGTCTGCTCAGATTGTGCTCATGGGAATCGTGTTTGAACAAACCTCACGTCACTTCTCTCTTGAGTTCAACGTTCTCTCCCACGAGTCACGTCTCGTTTGTTCTTCCACACACTTTAGAAACGACATCTTTAAATCTTTGTGTCGATAAAGTTCTCCTGCAGGTTCTGCCCTCTCCACCAGGGGGAGCCAGACAAATATCCCACGTGTTTTAAAGGATTCATGCTGTGTTTTTTGTGAACGCGCTCTTCACAGTCAAGTCTCTTTATAGAATCACATTCTGAAGTTGAGATGGCATTTTTCATCAGAAACTTCCTGGATGATTTTGACATTTATCACAGGAACTCTGTGGAATAGGCCCCTCCCATTTCATTGAGACTGTCTCTGTGTTTGAGAACCTAAAGTGAGTCTTGGCTTCTGTCACAGTCCAAGTCACAATTTAGTCTGAAGAATTATGAACGGATGAGACCATGTGACACCATGTGTTCTCACACACTTTTACAAACACACAATCTTTACACAGAACAAACTATATTAGTATTTCAGATTTACACACAAACTAATCCCACGGACTTTATTCACTTTCATTGTTTTATTTTACAGTTCATGCTTATTAATGTGTTGAATGTCTTTCCCCTCTCAAACTCAGAAAATACAGTGGAAAATGAGCTTGTTCTCAGCCTTGTTCAGAAAAATACAGTCCTCATCATAAGATAAAATACAGGTTATTTAATCTATTATTTATTCATTTCATGTGAACTTTATTGACACAAGAGCAAAACGCATAGAAAGAAAGAGAAAGAATCATTGTTAAAAACTTGCTGAGTCGAATGAAAGTGAAACTAAAGTCTGATCACTGCTCAGCCTGTTTTAAGCTCCACATTTAGGGGACCAAAGCCCACAATCCTCACTTCACAAGACCCGAGACCCTTATGAAGATGGCCTTGGAGGATCTCTTACCGGAGGATGCCACTGAAAGGTACAAATGTCAAATCCTCACCGCCTTAAGTGTTGTTCTGGCAGAAAATAACAGAAGGGCCAAATGTTCACACACAACTGATAATCATGCACCTGTACTCTGATGTCCTCTGTTCAAAGACTGCGGGGGTCAAGGATGGGCCCCTTTGCAAGAACATCTGGCCAGGGCATTGTCTTCCTCAGTGTCGGACGGTCAGGATGTAAATGTACTCATCTATGCTCTTTGTTCTTGTCTTTTGGGCCAGTCATTTTCCGTGTGATGTGGGTCATGTGACCATCTGTTCAAGTGTAAAACTATAGCAAGAATGTGTCACCGCTGAATTAAACCATTCACTTTTGAGAAGAGACAACAGAGACAACAGTGTGAAGAAGCATCACTTGTGGCCGACTCCCATAGCAACTCTTGGTAGCACCTCCTGGTTACAGGGAAAGCTCCAGGACCAAGGACAGTGCCTCCACCTCCACCGGACCATACAGCCAACCAGTCCAAGAGAGAGAGACTGTGAAAGCCTATTGTCCCTGTTGTGACAATGATAAGCATTTTTAAACCCGCTGCGCCAACTTCAGGGTCCGGATGTGGTCCTAATCACCAGGCAGCAAAGTGCACCCTTAAAGTCCCCTGTAAGACATGCAGAAGGAGACATCTGTCAGTGCTGCATGAGGTGACTAAGTGGGGAGAAGAGGAGGAACAGGCATCAGCTCAGAGAGTTGCCTCATCAACACTGCAAACAAAGTCCTATATGTCGAGTGTACGACTGTAAAGTTCTACTAAAGAGCAGTAAAGTGTTCTTGAGGAACAGGAAGTGCCTGGAGACTTATGCTGTCTTAGATAACGGCTCTGAGCGGACAATACTTCTGCTGCAAAGAAGAGTTTTCTCTCCGCACAGTTAGACAAGAGGAAGAGGAGCTTCATGGCTGTGTCTTTCTCCATTTCTCCAGCCGCCAATCCAGACCTACAGAATACAGAATGCTTTCACAGGCGGAGTTCAGCAGAGCACTCCCACCCAGTGGCTACTCAGCAAAAATACAAGCATCTGTCCGGTTTGCCTCGCCCACCTTTGAACAGAGTCCGTCCTATGCTGCTGATTGGTGCAGACGACACGCACCTCATTACACCTGTAGAGTCAGACTGGGACCTCCTGGTGGACCAGCAGCTGTGAAAACTCTCCTTGGATGGACACTACAGGGACCAACTCAAGTCATCAAGTCTGGTCCTAACACAAGTCACTGCCTTTTCACATCTGCACCCTTTCCCTCAGACGTGTTATCGTGTGTGGAGAAGTGATGAGATAGTAGTAAGATCAAGACAAGATCAAGGGGCAGTTGAGCTCCTACAAGAACAGACAGTGAGAGCCAGTTTCAATGGCAGAGACCGGTATGCCACACCCCTCCTGCGACTGAAGGATATGCCACTCCTCGAAGCCACTCCAGAAGCTGCCACACCTGAGAGGCACAGAGAAACATCTGGCTAAGGCTCCAGAACAAGCTTCTGCCTTTCAGACAGAGATCGAGAAGCTGGTTGAGGCCGGCGAGGCAGTGAAGTTGGCACCTCATCAAGTGGAGAGCAGTACAGTGTCTTGGTATATACCTCACCATATGGTCCAACATAATGGGAAGAACCGTGTGGTGTACAACTCCTCATTCCAATACCAGGGTCAGAACCTCAACCAGTTCCTGTTACCAGGTCCCACTCTCGGCCCATTGTTAGCTTTGGTGTTACGATTCAGGGAGCATGCCATTGCCTTCAGCAGTGACATCCGCGGCATGTTTCATCAGGTGAGGCTCCTGCCAGCAGACCGACTACTGCTGAGGTTCTTATTTGGAGATATGAAGCGGGACAATTCACCTGATGTATATGAGTGGCAGATCCTCCTCTTTGGAACTACGTGCAGTCCTTGCTGTGCAACATTTGTGCTGCAAAAACATGTCACTGACCACAGCCAGCCAGAAGAAGATGTCCATGTTCTATTAATAAGCCCTTCTATTGTTTCCAGAGTCTCACATCTACAGAGGCTGCCACAACTCTTGTAGACAAGCGGCACCATCTACTGCCTGAAGGGGGATTCGAGCTGAGACAGTGAGCGGGTAATGATCCGGAGGATCCAGGGATGAGGAAGATCCAGGGATGAGGAAGATCCAGATCAGGGATGAGGAAGATCCAGGGAATCGGATGGGAAGATCCAGGGATGAGGAAGATCCAGGGATGAGGAAGATCCAGGGATGAGGAAGATCCAGAGATGAGGAGAATCCAGAGATGATGGAGAGATCCAGTGAGTGAGGAAGATCCAGGATGAGAAGATCCAAGGGATGAGGAAGATCCAGAATGAGGAGAATCCAGATGAGAGGACCAGTGATGAGGAAGATCCAGATGAGGAGATCCAGAGAGAGGAAGATCCAGAGATGAGGAAGATCCAGAGATGAGGAGAATCCAGAGATGAGGAGGATCCAGTGATGAGGAAGATCCAGGGATGAGGAAGATCCAGAGATGAGAAGATCCAGAGATGAGTGAGAATCCAGAGATGAGGAGGATCCAGTGATGAGGAAGATCCAGGATGAGGAAGATCCGGATGAGGAAGATCAGAGATGAGGAGATCCAGAGATGAGGAGAATCCAGAGATGAGGAAGATCCAGGATGAGGAGGGGAAAAATCAGGGATGAGGAAGATCCAGGATGAGGAAGATCAGGATGAGGAAGATCCAGGGATGAGGAGAATCCAGGATGAGGAAGATCCAGCAGGGATGAGAAAGATTCAGGGAATGAGGAAGATCCAGAGATGAGGAGGAATCGAAGTGATGAGGAGATCCAGTGATGAGGAAGATCCAGTGATGAGGAAGATCCAGGATGAGAGATCCAGTGATGAGGAAGATCCAGGATGAGGAGATCCAGAGATGAGGAGGATCCAGGATGAGAGGATCCAGGATGAGGAAGAATCCAGAGATGAGGAGGATCCAGAGATGAGGAGGATCCAGGTCCATGAACAAGATAAATTGAGCTTGGTGGTCTCACACCACATCGTATGTGAGTTTTTCCTGTCTTTTATTTGATCTGCGAGAAAACATTTCAGTCGATTATAACCCACGTGGGGTGTGGCTTAGATTTGACTGTAAAAGAACACACCGTTGTACTTCACGGCACAAAATACAATTACGGCCAGTGTGAGGAAGACGACAAAGGCGCAGAATGCAATGGTCCTTAATCTTTTGTTGTGGAACGGTTTTGTAATTTGTGTCTTTTCAATTTTGTTCTGATCTGAAAAAAGGAAAATATCAATTTGCAGTTGAACAGTTGCTTTCAAAACAGAGTGAATCGTTTGAATCGACTGCAGCAAAGTGGAACGCACAACAAAGATGATAAAATGAGAATAAATGTCTCGATGTGTGTTTTACCTTCATTGTGTGGTTGTCTAGAGTGTATCACTGAGTGCGACATCACATTTACCACAAAATCCTCTGAAAGACAGAAAGAAAATCTGTGTTTTCTTAACAATGTCAGTGTGGATGAAGAGGAGGTAAATACAGTGAGGAAGATAAGTATTTGAACACCCTGCGAGGTTGTAAGTTCTCCCACTTAGAAATGATGGAGGGATCTGAGATGTTCTTCCTCGGTGCATTTCCACTGTGAGAGACAAGAATTTTAAAAAAAAAACATCCCTTTTTTAAAACAATTTATTTGTATGTTTTTACTGCAAATAAATATTTGAAACACCTGCCAATCAGCAACAATTCTGGCTCTCACGGTGGAAATGTACCTGTCACATAAAACCAGCAGCTTATCTCAGAATCTGACTGTTTTAGACAGAACATGTCCCGACAGTTCCAAGTGTCGTCAACCATCTCCCACCAGAGCTCAGGTCATCCAGCTGTGAGTTGTGGCTCAGCCAAGGTCAGTCTGACATCCAAGACCAAGCCCTAGATCTGAAGTGGAACTGACCTACAAGCAGAACACATTGACAGCTCAGTGGCTACATTGAGGAACATCTACAGAGTTCCAGCCAATATGATCCTCTCAGTTTCATAGGTTCCATTTACAACCCGAGCCAAAGTCATTGTGCGCCACCTGTGGGAGAAGGAGAGGTACTGGGATATATCCAGAGGAGGTCCTGGAGAAGTGGCCTGTGTGGTAAGCAGAGCTTGTTACACCTACCAAAGATAACCCCGCCCAGGTGTTGCACCACCACCTGCATGGACCAGCCCAGCAAGCCACCTCCGAACAGGTCTAACAGATCAGTAGCATATTTGAGACCCCCCAGGGCATGTGCTCTGATCAGCCCCCGTCTTTATGGGATAGGGTGTGTGTGCCGGTGTGAGACAGCCAATTGGAACTGGGATACCCTCGGTGAAAGCCCACCCCCATGCTGCATTGGGCGTGTCTCAAGCCATCTCACCCAGATCATAAAGCTTATCAAATCTACACCTATTGTGATGGAGACGAATGGTAAAGATATTAATTGTTGTATTTTCGAAAACCCATGTGTTTCTTTGACAAGTGTGATTTTTGGGATACAATCCCTGTGGCGCCGATCAAAGCAGCGGCAACGACGGCAAGCGCCACTTTATTAATAATATGCAGATGATTTTATACAACGCTAAAGAAATGGAGATTCACAATTAGAAGGCCTTTACAGATTCTCAACTCTATGAACAGGTAAGTTTTTGACAAAATATCTGGGTTTGAGGGGTTATTGTTAATAATGTTGTGCATGTGCGTGTGTGCGCCTGAATTGTAAATGAACTTGTTTTTAACGACCGTAGGCCTGAACCGATGACACCCAGACGTCCTCTTTCTCTGAAGAAGAAGGAAAAAACACCTGTAATCAACATGGTGCGGCCTACTTTAGCATCTAGGGATGTTGAATACAATATTATTTTACACATTCATATTTTATACATGATTATTCATCACAGTTTTAGAAGTTAAAACAGGCAACTCTGACTCTGACCTCAGACTGACCAGCCTGCGGGGTTCGATCGGGCGTAAGGACACTGAATTGTATTTCTTTAATCTAACCCGTGTACAACTAGTATTTTTGAAATGTTCTCATTTGCTGATGCAGCAAACGTCTCCCGAGGAAGTACTTGTCTCCTCGCTGTCGGTAAACGGGTTAAGCGGGTATCTAACAGGCGAAGGCATCGGGCCAGAAGATATCTGGAGATCTCTACCAGTGAACATCGACATCGCAGGCGGGGCAAAAGCAGCACCACAGAGTATCAGAGGGGGTCTGACTCGGGGGCTACAGCAACAGCGTGTGACGATACAAGGGATCAAACCCTAAACGGCAGGGGTCAATGCGCGATAACCTTTGTGCATACGCCTATTGTTGTACGTGACTGTGTGATTTCGGGTTTTGAAAATCGTCAAGAAGACGCTGTGTGTGTAAATGAATTGAGTGTAGACCCTCTAGATCGTAATTATTTTGGCCGACGCGCCATGCAACACCTGTAAACACCTGTAAACACCTGTAAACCTGGGGGAGAATTTGAAACACAAAATACCTTACCCTGCTGGCAGAGACGGCCTATAGAACCCACAGCAACACCCTCGGGTCGAGGGTTGATGATGTAGAACGTCGAACATCACAGCTGATGAAAACTGAATCCAGACTTCTGAGGTTTACGGTTGACAATAATGCTTTAAAAAGTGAGATCGTGACCCTTGAAGCGGTTTCAAAAAGCTTTCCGAATTCAAACATCAAACACAACGTTTAAAAAGGGAGATCTTGTTTTGATTGCTTTAATTTGAAACTTGCCAGTGTCAAATGCGGTCTCCAAGAACAAATAGATGCTCGAAACTCTAGTGGCTGGGTTGGTAAAGAGTCTTGAGAAAGACGTAGAAGTGGTGGGAACAAATAAATAAATGAACAGTAACCATGGCAGCCAAAGCAGCCAGGCTTGAGAGCGACGGGCATTTTCAGTGGGAACACATCAAGTGATTCAAGTGACGCCTGTTCGAAACGCCGCGACACGCCGCTTAGAATAGATTTTGATACTTTAGTAGATGTATTCCCCGGGTCTTGAGCAGAAATCTAGAAAAAAAAGAAACGTGTAAAAACCCTGAAAAGAATCTCCAAAAAAAAACTTTGAAGAAATTGAATGAAGCGTAAAACATGTGTTAAGAGTGGGCGGCGATGTGTCTGATGCACTGATCCCTGCGCCACTTGAGAATTTAGTGTCAGATGGTCGGGAGAATGCACAGAGCGAGGCACGTCGCTTTACCAGTAATTGTGTCGTTGATGCTGTTTTTAAAACAAATATCCATTCGTTTGTTGACACGTGGCCTTTAATTACCACGAATAACGCTATTGCAGATGTGCACTCTGATTTTGTCGGTAATGTAGATTCATCCTCATTGTCTTCCCTCAAAACCCTCTAATGTCAGATCATTTCTTCATCACCTTTCAGTTTGTTCTGAAAGATTATCCAGAACCCACGGAATAAAGTCAGAATGAAAAGGACAAAATCAGAAAACTCTATCTCAAAGTTCAAAGAAATAATAGAGCCAATATTCAGCGACATGTCATGTGATCATGTCATGTGATCATGTCATGTGATCATGTCATGTGATCATGTCATGTGATCATGTCATGTGAATCATGTCATGTGGATCATGTCATGTTGATCTGTCATGTGATCATGTCACGTGATCCTGTCATTTGATCCTGTCACGTGATCATGTCATGTGATCCTGTCATGTATCTGTCATGTGATCATGTCATGTGTCATGTCATGTGATCATGTCAGTGATCAATGTCACGTGATCATGTCACGTGATCATGTCACTGATCATGTCATGTGATCATGTCATGTGATCATGTGCATGTGACTGTCATGTGATCATGTCATGTGATCATGTCATGTGATCATGTCATGTGAATCTTGCTGGTCATGTGATCATGTCATGGTGATCATGTCATGTGATCATGTCATGTGATCCTGTCATGTGATCATGTCATGTGATCCTGTCATTTGACTCCTGTCAACGTGATCCTGTCACGTGATCCTGTCAATGTGATCATGTCACATGATCATGTCATGTGATCCTGTCATTTGATCATGTCACGTGATCATGTCATGTGATCATGTCATGTGATCATGTCATGTGATCCTGCTGAGAACAGCCTTAGTCCCAGTGTAAGTGATCAATTTGTCGACTTGACCATGAACTCTCTGAAGTCCGCTCTTGATGTTGCAGCTCCGCTAAAGCAGAAGGTCATTAGGCCAAAATGCGCCCCCCATGGTACAATGAAGAACTGCGTTCACATAAGACCATTTCGTCGCTCCCACATGGAGGAATCCCTAAAAGCATGGAAAATCTGCCTAATGTCCCATAAGCGCAGGCTCTGCGTAAGGCCCAAACCAGATACTATTCACATTTAATAGAAGTCAACAAAAATAACACTAGATTTCTTTTCAGCGCTGTAGCCAGGCTAACACACTGTCACAGCGCAGTAGAGCCGTCACTCCCAGCTACTCTCAGCTCTAATGATTTTCTTCTATTTTTTAACAATAAAATAAAACAATCAGAGATAAATTAGATGAAACTCCTCCCACTAGTGTCCCATATAAATCCATCAGTGACACTAGAAAGGTTCACTGCTGTTGATCAAGCAGAGAGAACTTCAGCCATTATGTCCTCTAGAACCTCATCTTGTGTTCTAGACCCGATTCCAAGCAGACCCCTCAAAGACATTCTCCCCTAATTATAGATTCTATTCTTAATATAATTAATACTTCACTAAAAAGTGGTGATGTTCCACAGTCCTTCAAACATGCAGTCATTAAACCGCTTCTGAAAAAGACTCATCTTGATCCTGACCAGTTGATAAAACTACAGACCTATTTCAAACCCACCCTTTGTCTCTAAAATCTTAGAGGAAATCTAAGAAGTGGACCAATGAGGCAGTGGAGGAGCTCCGTGTGTGTTTGGACTTCACAGACTGGGAGGTCTTCAGAGCTGCCACAGAGAGTTTGGATGAGGACACTGTGACGTCAAGGATTTAGCAAAGAGGTGTCGAGAGGCGAGATCACAGTACAATACGCGTCTTGAAGCAGCAGTTCTCTGACAACAACCCCGCCTCCGTGTGGGGGGGGGCTCCGGTCTCTCACCAATCATAAGCCCCGAGCCCCTTAAAACTTTCTACTCCAGGTTTGATGTGACCACCTCCTCCCCCACGGTGGCCACCTCCGCCAACCCAAACCTGGTCCCTGACGGATCAGAGGCAGTGCGTGCGGCTGGGAGAAATGTCTCAGACACTCGGACCATTAGCACAGGAGCTCCTCAGGGCTGTGTACTTTCCCCTCTGCTCTTCTCCCTGGACACAAACTGGACGATACCACCCTACTCGGGCCCAGACGGGGAGGAGTCTGTCTACAGGAGGAAGGTGGTCCGGCTGGTGTCCTGGTGCAGCGGTAACAACCTGGAGTTCAACGCCCAGAAGACAGTGGAGATGATCGTGGACTTCAGGAAAGTCACAGCCCCCCAGCCCCCCCCTCGTCATGACAGACTCCCCCATCACCACCGTAGACTCCTTCCGCTTCCTGGGCACCACCATCACCCAGGACCTCAAGTGGGAGCCCTCCATCAGCTCCCTCATCAAGAAGGCCCAGCAGAGGATGTACTTCCAGCGCCCTCTGCTGGAGCCACAGCCAGGGACAAACAGAGACTACAGCGCCCTCTGCTGGAGCCACAGCCAGGGACAAACAGAGACCACAGCGCCCTCTGCTGAGAAGGTGATCGGCTGCAGACTTCCATCTCTGCAGGACCTGTACGTCTCCAGGGCTCTGGGACGAGCAGGTCGGATCACAGCAGGAGGCCACTCCCTCAGGCAGGAGGCCACTCCCCTCAGGCAGGAGGCCACACCCCTCAGGCAGGAGGCTACGGTCCATCCGGACCAGAACCTCCTGCCACAAGAATAGTTTCTTTCCCTCTGCCGTTGGACTCATGAACACAACTTTAACTGCAACTCTTCGTCACTCACTGTCACTTTCTGCACTCAAAACTGTAAATTTAACTGTAATCTCGTGTACATAGTAATGCCTGTTTTTAAACTACAGTAATGTTAAATAGTTCCTTAATGCCCTTTAGATTGAATATATGTTGTTTTATTCTTGCTCAGTGTTTCATGTTGCACCTTTAACAAAGAGACAAGTTCCTGTTTGTGAAGTTTGTTCATTGACAAAGGAAATAAACCTTTTCTGATTCTGAAATCCTTGAAAGAGTTGTAGTTAAACAGCTTTGTCGCCATCTACAGGACACACTGAAACTGCACTAGTTAAAGTCACACATGATTTGTAGTCACACATGATTTGTTATTAGCTGCTGACGATGGACTGGTCTCAATCCTGGTTCTATTGGACCTCAGTGCAGCGTTCGACACCATCGACCACAACATTCTACTGCAGAGGCCCCGCCCCCAGCTGCTTTAAATCCCACCTATCGGAGAGGTACCAGTTTGTTCATGTAAACCAGAGCTCCTCCCCCTGTTCTAAAGTAACCTACGGTGTGCCACAGGGGTCAGTACTCGGTCCAATTCTGTTTACTCTTTATATGCTGCCGTGAGGTCACATTAAAAATAATGAAGACCATCATAGTCTTTTGACTGACACATTCATTAAAGCTTATAAATCTGAACTTTCAAAGGGATTAATATCTAAATTGTACAAATGTATTTACAATCTGGGCACTCACTCTACTGATCACATGAAGGGTCAATGGGAAAGAGAGGGTCTTTGTTCTGGCTGATGAAGAGTGGGAAAGTATATGTACATCTCAGAAGAACCACAAAGTCACATGTTTGGAGGGAATTCTGTTGGAAAAGTGTGTCTCACTTCTCTCTAACCCCATGTCAAAGTGCCCATGACTCACAGGGAAATGCAGACTGTTGGAGAGGCTG
>BJKM01001697.1:0-2500 GCA_015082035.1 Chaenogobius annularis | reverse complement strand
TGTGTTGTGTGGTGGTTTTGTGGGTTGGTGTGGGGTGTGTGTGTTTTTGTGTGTGTGTGTGTGTTGTGTGTGTGTGTGTCGTTGTGTTGTGTGTTGTGTGTGTGTGTGTGTGTGTGTGTGTGTGTGTGTGTGTGTGTTGGTGTGTGTGTCGTGGTGTTGTGTTGTGTGTGTTTGATGTTGTGTGTGTGTGGTTTGTGGTGAGGTGTTGTGTGTGTGTGTGTGTTGTGTGTGTGTGTGTTGTGTATTGTGTGTTGTGTGTGTTGTGTGTGTGTCATCCTCAGTTGTGTTTCTGTTCCGTTCTCTCTTCTCTTTTCTGATTGGCTCAGAACAGTTTCTCAGGACTTTCCTCAGATCGGTTCAACCAGGACCGAGACTGAGACCAGGACCAGACCAGGACCAGACCAGAGACCAGGACCAGGACCAGGACCAGACCAGGACAGACCAGACAGGACCAGGACAGAGACCAGGACCAGGACCAGGACCAGGACCAGGACAGACCAGACCAGGACCAGGACAGGACCAGGAAGGACCAGGACCAGACCAGGACCAGACCAGGACCAGACCAGACCAAGACCAGAGACCAGGACCAGGACCAGGACCAGGACCAGGACCAGAGACCAGGACCAGGACCAGACCAGGACCAGGACCAGGACCAGGACCAGGACCAGGACAGAGACCAGGACCAGGACCGAGACCAGACCAGGACCAGGACCGAGACCGAGACCAGGACCAGGATCAGGACCAGACCAGGACCAGGACCAGGACCAGGACAGAGACCAGGACCAGGACCGGACCAGGACCAGACCGACCAGGACCAGACCAGGACCAGGACCGAGACCCAGGACCGACCAGGATCTTTAAGTTTACACATATTTTCAGTGAAAATGATAAAATGATAAAATAACATCTACAAACAACACATTTACAGAAGTCGTTCTCCCAAAGCAGCAAAACATCTTTAATGATGAAAACATGATCTGTTCAGAGAAAAATCATGTTAAAGCTTTATACAGTCCAAGGTAAAGTGCTGTGTGTGTCTGTGTGTGTGTGTGTCTGTTGTGTGTGTGTGTGTGTCTGTGTGTGTGTGTGTGTCGTCTGTGTGTGTGTGTGTCTGTGTGTCTGTTGTGTGTCTGTTGTCTGTGTGCGTCTGTGTGTGTGTGTGTCTGTGTGTGTTGTGTGTGTGTCGTGTTGTGTGTGTCTGTGTGTGTCTGTGTGCGTCTGTGTGTGGTGTGTGTGTCTGTGCTGCGTCTGTGGCGTGTGTGTGTGGTCTGTTGTCTGTGTGTGTGTGTGTGTGTGTGTGTGTGTGTGTGTGTGTAGCACAAGGCTTCAGGTCATGTGACACTGATGAGGAAATAAACCTGGACAAACCAGACCAGTCTTTAGTTCAACCCTTCAGGAACAAGTCTGAGCTTTAGTCACATTCTGCTGCTGCTGCTGCGGCTGCTGCTGCTGCTGCTGCGCTGCTGCTGCTGCTGCTTGCTGCTGCTGCTCTGCTGCTGCTGCTGCTGCGGCTGCTTTGCTGCTGCTGCTGCTGCGGCTGCTGCTGCTGCTGCGGCTGCTTGCTGCTGCTGCTGCGGCGGCTGCTGCTGCTGCTGCTGCTGCTGCTGCTGCTGCTGCTGCTGCTGCTGCTGCTGCTGCTGCTGCTGCTGCTGCTGCTGCTGCTGCTGCTGCTGCTGCGGCTTGCTGCTGCTGCTGCTGCTGCTGCTGCTGCTGCTGCTGCTGCTGCTGTCTGCTGCTGCTGCTGCTGCGGGCTGCTGCTGCTGCTGCTGGCGGCTGCTGCTGCTGCGGCTGCTGCTGTGCTGCTGCTGCTGCTGCTGCTGCTGCTGCGCTGCTGCTGCGCTGCTGCTGCTGCTGCTGCTGCTGCTGCTGCTGCTGCTGCTGCTGCTGCTGCGGCTGCTGCTGCTGCGGCTGCTGCTGCTGCGGCTGCTGCTGCTGCTGGCTGCTGCTGCTGCTGCTGCTGCGGCTGCTGCTGCTGCTGCGGCTGCTGCTGCTGCTGCTGCTGCTGCTGCTGCTGCTGCTGCTGCTGCTGCTCTGCTGCTGCTGCTGCTGCTGCTGCTGCTGCTGCTGCTGCTGCTGCTGCTGCTGCTGCTGCTGCTGCTGCTGCTGCTGCGGCTGCTGCTGCGCTGCTGCTGCTGCTGCTGCTGCTGCTGCGCTGCTGCGCTGCTGCTCTGCTGCTGCGGCTGCTGCAGCAGCAGAAGTCATTTGTGAATGAAAAGTTCAAATCTGATCTTTAAAGGTTCAAATCAATAAACGTTTGTCATTGGATCAAAGTTCATTCATTCATGAACAAAAGAGACAAAGAGTGAAATATGTTACTAAAGTACGTTTGACATTTGTAAGAGGGGAGGAGCTTCTGAACGTGGCTCAGTTTCACTTTCAAAATACAATTATTCCTGTTTTTATTGTTTCTTTTCTGAAAGTTCATAAAAAAGAAAGACATAAATGGAGCTCATGCTCTGGTGGACACAAGAGGTTCAGGTCATGTGGGTCATGTGACTCA
>BJKM01001696.1:0-18465 GCA_015082035.1 Chaenogobius annularis | reverse complement strand
TCTGAAGCCTCCTCTGAAGCCTCCTCTGAAGCCCCCTCTGAAGCCTCTCTCTGAAGCCTCCTCTCTGAAGCCTCTCTCCTCTCTGAACTCCTCTGAAGCCTCCTCTGAAGCTCTCCTCTCTGAGCCTCCTCTCCTCCTCTGAAAGCCTCCTCTGAAGCCTCCTCTCTGAAGCCTCTCTGACTTCTGAAGCCTCTTCTGAAGCCTCCTCTGAAGCCTCTCCTCTCTGAAGCTCCTCCTTCTCTGAAGCTCTTCTGAAGCCTCCTCTGAAGCCTCCTTGAAGCCTCTCCTTCTCTGAAGCCTCCTCTGAAGAGCTCTGAAGCCTCTCTGAAGCCTCCTCTGAAGCCTCCTCTCTGAAGCCTCTCTGAAGCCTCTCTGAAGCCTCTCTGAAGCCTCCTCTGAAGCCTCCTCCTCCTCTGAAGCTCCTCTCCTCTGAAGCCTTCTCTGAAGCCTCCTCCTCTGAAGCCTCCTCTCCTCTGAAGCCTCCTCTCTGAAGCTCTTCTGAAGCCTCCTCTGAAGAAGCCTCCTCTCTGAAGCCTCCTCCTCCTCTCTGAAGCCTCCTCACTGAAAGCCTCCCTCCTCTCTGAAGCCTCTCTGAAGCTCCTCTGAAGCCTCCTCTGAAGCTCCTCTGAAGCTCTGAAGCCTCTCTGAAGCCTCCTCTCTGAAGTAGCCTCCTCTGAAGCCTCTCCTCTCTGAAGCTCTCCTCTGAAGCCTCCTCTGAAGCCTCCTCTGAAGCCTCCTCTGAAGCCTCCTCTGAAAGCCTCTCTGAAGCCTGAAGCCTCTCTGAAGAGCCCTCTCTGAAGCCTCTTCTGAAGCCTCCTCTGAAGCCTCCTCTGAAGCCTCCTCTGAAGCCTCCTCTGAAGCCTGAAGCCTCTCTGAAGACTCCTCTGAAGCTCCTCTCTGAACTCTCCTGAAGCCTCCTCTGAAGTCCCTCTCTCCTCTCTGAAGCCTCCTCTGAAGCCTCCCTGAAGCCTCTTAAGCCTCCTCCTCTGAAATCCTCTGAAGCTCTCCTCTGAGCTCTGAAGCTCCTCTGAAGCCTCTCTCTGAAAGCCTCCCTGAAAGCCTCCTCTGAAGCCTCTCTGAAGGCCTCCTGAAGCCTCCTCTGAACCTCCTCTATCCTCTGAAGCCTCCTCTCTGAAGCCTCTCTGAAGCCTCCTCTGAAGCCTCCTCTGAAGCTCTCCTCTCTCTGAAGCCTCCCTCCTCTGAAGCCCTCCTCTCTGAAGCCTCTCTGAAGCCTCTCTCTGAAGCCTCTTCTGAAGAGCCTCCTCTGAGCCTCCTCTGAACCTCCTCTCTGAGCCTCCTCTCTGAAGCCTCCTCTGAAGCTCCTCTGAAGCCTCCTCTCTGAAGCCCCCTCTCTGAAGCCTCCTCTGAAGCCTCCTCTGAAAGCCCTCCTCTGAAAGCCTCCTCTGAGCCTCCTCTGAAGCCTCCTCTGAAGCCTCTCTGAAGCCTCCTCTGAAGCCCTCTTCTGAAGCCTCCTCTGACGCCTCATCTGAAGCCTCCTCTCTGAAGCCTCCTCTCTGAAAGCCTTCTCTCTGAAGCCTCTCTGAAGCCTCCTCTCTGAAGCCTCCTCTGAAGCCTCTGAAGCTCTCTGAAGCCTCCTCTGAAGCCTCCTCTGAAGCGTCTGAAGCCTCCTCTGAAGCCCTCTCTGAAGCCTCTCTCTGAAGCCTCTTCTGAAGCCTCCTCTGAAGCCTCCTCTGAAGCCTCCTCTGAAGCCTCCTCTGAAGCCTCCTCTCTGAAGCCTCTTCTGAAGCCTCCTCTGAAGCCTCCTCTGAAGCCTCCTCTGAAGCTCCTCTCTGAAGCTCTGAAGCCTCTCTGAAGCCTCCTCTGAAGCCTCCTCTGAAGCCTCCTCTCTGAAGCCTCCTCTGAAGCCTCCTCTCCTCTCTGAAGCCTCCTCTCTGAAGCCCTCTCTGAAGCCTCCTCTCTGAAGCCTCCTCTCTCTGAAGCTCTACCTCCTCTGAAGCCTCCTCTGAAGCCTCCTCTGAAGCCTCCTCTGAAGCCTCCTCTGAAGCCTTCTGAAGCCTCCTCTGAAGCCTCCTCTCCTCTCTGAAGCCTCCTCTGAAGCCTCTCTGAAGCCCTCTCTGAAGCCTCCCTCTGAAGCTCTCTGAAGCCTCCTCTCCTCTGAAGCTCTCCTCTCTGAAGCCTCCTCTGAGCCTTCTGAAGCCTCCTCTCCTCTGAAGCTCCCCTCTCTGAAGCCTCCTCTGAAGCCTCGCTCTCTGAAGCCTCCTCTGAAGCCTCCTCTGAAGCTCTTCTGAAGCTCCTCCTCTGAAGCCTCTCTGAAGCCTCCTCTGAAGCCTCTTTTGAAGCCTCCTCGACGCTCTCCTCTGAAGCCTCCTCTCTGGAGCTCCTCTCTGAAGCCTCTCTGACCTCTCTGAAGCCTCCTCTGAAGCCTCCTCTCTTGAAGCCTCCTCTCTGAAGCCTCTCTGAAGCCTCCTCTGAAGCCTCCTCTGAAGCCTCCTCTGAAGCTCTCTCTGAAGCCCCCTCTCTGAAGCTCTCTCTCTGAAGCCTCTTCTGAAGCCTCCTCTGAAGCTCCTCCTCCTCTGAAGCCCCTCTGAAGCCTCCTCTGAAAGCCTCCTCTCTGAAGCCTCCTGAAGCCTCTTCTGAAGCCTCCTCTGAAGCCTCCTCTGAAGCCTCCTCTGAAGCCTCCTACTCTGAAGCCTCCTCTCTGAAGCCTCCTCTTGTGAAGCCTCCTGAAGCTCTCTGAAGCCTCCTCTCTGAAGCCTCTCTGAAGCCTCCTCTGAACTCCTCCTGAAGCCTCTCTGAGCCTCTCTATGAAGCCTCCTCTGAAGCCTCCTGAAGCCTCTGAAGCCTCCTACCTCCTCTGAAGCCTCCTCTCTGAAGCCTCCTCTCTGAAGCCTCCTCTGAAGCCTCTCTGAAGCCTCCTATGAAGCCTCCTATGAAGCCTCCTCTCTGAAGCCTCCTCTCTCTAGCCTCCTCTGAAGCCTCCTCTCTGAAGCCTCCTCTCTGAAGCCTCTCTGAAGCCTCCTCTGAAGCCTCCTCCTCTGAAGCCTCCTCTGAAGCCTCCTCTGAAGCCTCCTCTGAAGCCTCCTCTCTGAAGCCTAAGCCTCTCTGAAGCCTCCTCTGAAGCCTCCTCTGAAGCCTCCCTCTGAAGCCTCTCTGAAGCTCCCTCTGAAGCCTCCTCTGAAGCCTCCTCTGAAGCCTCCTCTGAAGCTCTCCTCCTTCTTTATCACATTCACGAGCGTAATGTCAAACTGTCGGCAGTTGTAACATTCTTCTGATGACTTCTGTTCACTCTCATTGACTTTTCCTCTACTTCCTTTATTGAAATGACCTCTATTGTCATTTCCTCGGCCTCTCATTCCCCAGTTCTGCTGCTGATGCAAGACTGGTTGAGTGAAGGTGGTCTATGGGACAAAGGACATCATCTGTGGTGGTTGGATCTGAACCTGGTTTGGCTGTGTCTGAGGCTGATTCTGCATCACCACTGCTTGTGTCTTTTCTTTCTTCTTGGTGTCGATCAATACTTGATTCAGCTTTCTAAGCACCTCTTGATCTTGTTCCCTTTGATCTTGTTCCTTTTTACAGCTCCACCTGATGAGCTTCATGATCTGTGTAAACACTTTTTGTCATGCTTCCAAGGCCAACCACTACTAACCCACTGGTTCATCACTGGTATGGACAAGCCTCTCTCTGAATTTTAGCTCGAAGAATAGATTGCTCCATTTGGTTCAACTCTGGATCGCTGCCATTTCTCCAAACTTGATGAGCTCTTGTCACATATGCTCTTGGGTTTTCCTCCTGCCCAAGCGGTTGAAGAATTCTATTGTCTGGATGAACCTTTGTTGGAAACATTCCACGCAGTGCTCTTCATATCGATCCTTTACAGGCAACAAACAACTCTGCGTCGTGTTCTGCTGTTTTCCCATAGCGGTTGAGTCCTGCTTTTGTTAAGACTTCCTGCATCCCTGTCATATCTAGGATGGTGGCGAGCAGTCTCTTCATATCTCCCATTGCAGCTTGTGTTCCCACTAGCATCTCCTCCAGTTTCACCATCCAGGGCTGTGCCCCATCTTGGAGTATGGGCCACTTCTGCCATGGTTTGTATTCCAAGGTTTGTCCTCTTGCTACTGTAGGGCACATCTTCGGGCCTTTTAGCCTTGATACTGCCCTACAGTTCATACTGTAAAGGCTCTGAATACGAACGCTGTTGACTTCCAGATGCTTCTCCTTCTTTCTCCACACCTCTCCAGGATGCTGAATCAGAATGATCACTGTCTTTGCTTGAATCAGAACCATCTTCTGAATCTTCATCACTGTCTTCTGTTTCAGTGTCATCAGTCTCCTTTCGTATTTTATAAGTCACTTTTATTGATTTCTTTCCTTTTTTCTCAGCTGCAGCCAAAGCCTTCCTCACTCTGGGTCATAACCACCCACTGCTCCTTCTTCTTCATCTTTGGTTGACATTCTTTTGAGTTTTTTCCCAAAGATTTTCAAACTTGACTTCTTCTTCTTGCCTTTGGATTTTGGGTGCATCGTTACCGTTGTTGTAGCTTTACCAGTCTCTAGAACTTGCTCATCTTGGGTCTTCACTGGGAGCTGGGGATATTCCTTTACGATCTCCTTTACTTTCTCATAAGGAGGAGGTTTCTTCTGCACCGCCTGTGTATGTGAGAACGGTCCATTCATCTCTGCATTAAACTCAACATTAAACCCCAAAACTCCGTGGGCTCCAGAGGTCCGGCCTCAGAAACCCAAACCCCACTTAAAAACAAAAACAACCAAAATGCTAGCGGTGCGCTATAGCAACTCAAAAAACAAAACATTGCAAATTCTGTACAATGGATCCATAAAGCATGCTTCAACTTCAACGTTTACTTTTACTGTAACGTTACAAAACCAAACACAATGACCCCTGCCAAAGGTCGTTCCCCGGGGCAACTTCTCTTTCTTCTCAGTCGGGCAAACACTAACTACAACTATAACTTCAAAAAGTCTTTTCTCTTAACTAAACTCTAAACTGGAGTCCCATTATAGCCCCCCTTGCCGGGTTGCCATGACTACCAGGTCAACGCGCACACACGCGCACAGAGAGGGTGAACATCTGGGCCCTTTATGTCACTTCCGCCTGGGTCGAGAATGAAACCACGCCTCAGTATGAAACTAAACTAAAGCCCTGATGCAACTTCTATGCAAACCTCTTCATCTTTAATCAAAACTCTACTCACATATTGGCGGGTCGCACACCTTCACCTGGATACACCAGGTCTAACGGAGTGCAACCAAGGCCATAAGTCCACCCCCGCCTGGGTCGGGTTCCACGTACCACAGTCTGCCTCAGTGATAGACAAAAACTCAAAAATAACCCCCCAATTTAGACGAGCTCCCACCACTACGCCACCTCAACAAGACCTCCCCCACACAAATAGTTAAGCGGGGACAGCCGTCCAGGACCACCAGCGTTCAAACAGCACAAAACCAAAGGTCTAGAGAAAAAGCTCACCCAAACCAAGTGGTCCGCTGCTGTGGAAGGCAGGAGACCCAGTGTCGTGCTCCGTCCGAGTTCGTGGCGCCAATCTGTGGTTCTCAAAGTGTGGTTCGAGATGGTTGAGGAGCAGAAGAAAACTGGCTGATACTGGCTTCTGTCTTTCAGAAGATGTTTCTTCACAGAAACAGCATCACACAGACACGCCCACATTTGCCTGGGAGCTCCTCGGTGCAGGAAATGGAGTTTCTCCCCGAATCTCAGTTTTGCATGAGTCTTTATAGCTGAAGCCAAACTTGTTCTCGGTCCAGTTCTGTTTCCTCTTTATATGCTGCCGTGAGGTCACATGATCAGAAAGCATTCACTTCCACTGCTCTGCAGATGACACACAGCTGTATTTATCAATGAAACCCTGATCAGACCGATCAAGCAGACAGACTTGGTGCTTGTGTGAAGGAGGATAAAAACCTGGATGACACTTTCATTATCTGCTTCTGAACCCTGAAAAAACCCAGAGTCATCGTACTAGGCCCTAATCATCTACGAGACGCTTTATCTGAGCAGATGGTCCCACTGGACCACGTCAGTGTGGCCTCCAGCTCCACTGGAAGAAACCTTGGAGTCTGATTGGACCAAGAGCTCTCATTCAAAGCACACATAAATCAAGCCTGTAAAACAGCCTATTTCCATCTGCGTAATAAAGCCAAAATCAGAAAAATCGATGTCTAAAAGCGATGCTGAAAATGTAGTAACACTAGATTGACTCCGTATTCTCTGCACGTTTAAAAGCGCATAAAAAGCTTTACGGTGCAGTAAATAGATCAAACAGGAACTAAAAGAAGTCTTTACGCGGTCTCGAGTTTTGACTGATTACGTCCAGAGTAGAGCCATGTTAAAAATTTCGACTCCAAAGCCATAAATGACCACGCCCCATCCAACTCAAAGATGCTATAACCTTCATCCATCAAGCACTTTGATCCAGAATGCTGGACGCTGGATCACTGACTTACACAGCACAGTCAGTAAAGCCTAGCTCCGCAAGCTCCGTGGCTCGAATCAGCTGCTCTCGGCATTCTCAGATCACGCCATGGTCCAGTCCTGATTAAGACCAGGCTTAAAACGTTACTTTGAAAGGCTTATGGAGGCAGTTGAAGCTCTCAAAACCTGCAGTGAGGACCTCTAAGAAGTGGAGCAACAATGAGGAAGTGGAGCTTGAGCACTATCCGTGCGTGTTTGGACACTTTTTACAAGACAATGGGAGGTTAATTTCACAGATTTGCATGCTTTTCCTTCTTTTTCTCCCACTTCCCCGACGGGAGTTTGGATGAGGACATCGAGGACACTGTGGATCCGTCATACATTCTGTGAGGAACAGCGTTCTGCCTGGAGCAACACACACCGGAGAAAGTGACTCTTCAACATATGAACGGTTCTTCATCGGCCTCGAAGAATTGGTTGGCTCCTGAGTGGTCCAGCTCCACCGTCTCCCTGTCCTCCTGTCCGTCGAGGAGTGGGATCTCTCCTTCACTGTGGAACTCCTAAGGTTTCTACTTTTTCCCAAAGAGGTTTGAGTTTTTCCTGGCGAGAAGGAGGTCTAAGGACAGGGAGCTTGGGACATCTGCTAAGACACAGGACGCTGGACATTTCCAAGTCCTATGAACATTGTTTATTTTGTTTTCCACTGTAGCCCTCGAGGCAACACTGTTGTGATTTTGGGGTTACAAAAATAAATTGAATTGATTGAATTGAATTAAAGGGACACTATGCAACTTGTTGGGACAATAAAAAGAGATTTAGTTATTCTCAGGTAGCATCCCTTAAAATCGTGAATTAACATGGTGCACATTTAATTTATTTTTTATTTTTTCAATTTTCCTTTTGCTGAACCTTACATTTCTAAGTTTGTTCTAAGTTTTGCAATTTGATTCATGCTTAGGATCCTCCACTGGTGAACCCATATTTCTTTCGTCCAAAAGGCAGCATTCTAAGCATTCTTCCCCAAATTTATTTGACATTCGAGCATTACTAGCCTCGGGATTTGCATATCAGTCTTGGAAAGATTTTATTCCCCAATTTTTTTACGACTGCATGTTTTCTCGTCAATACACATGTCTGTGTTCGGTGTTGCGTAAACGTTCCTTCCACTACTCCACTATCAGAGGAGAAGACGGGAAGCTCCAGACAGAAGTATAAGAAACCTTCACACACAGCAGTACCTGCTCTTTGGTTAACCACTCACTACAGCACAAGCTGGGAGTGACAGAAACTACCCAGAGCACAAGAGGTGCCCACCGCTCAGAGGGCAAGAGGAAAGAGGAAAAACACGTCCGGAATCCTCTCAGCCTGTGGATACCCGACTTGGGCTCTTAACAAAGTGAAGAGAACCAAAAGGCAGGACAAAAGAGGGAAAAGAGGGAAACAGAACCAAGAAGAAATGGTGTCTCTGCCTTATGTCTCGGGACTGTCAGAAAAACTGCAAAGAATTTTTTGACAAGACGAAGTCCCTTTTTATTTCAAACCAGGAAACCGTTGAGACAAAAACTAGTTCACCCTCAGGACAAGATGCCTACATAGAAACAGAGCAATGTAGTGTATTCTATCCTGCAGTGAAGAAAGTTGTAAAGAGCAGACATAGGGGAATAAACAGCCGCGCAAAAGGCTTTATCAGCACAGAAGCATGTGAGTTCAAGACCCCAAAGCGCCGGACATCTTCATTTCAAAGCCACAAACCACTCTATTGAAGACAGTGAGGAGGAGATTCTGAGCAGGAGAAGAGATGGTTTGAAAGAGGAGTTAAGGAGGCCATCTTTGTTAAAAGAGAATCCTTCCTTAATTTGTAATGGAGTTTAAGATTCAACCTTCCAGTTGTTTATAATGGTCAGTGAAACCTGGAGACGCCCGAGGCATTCTGATGCTAAACAGGCACTCAAGGTGAGGCAGCCAAATGCCAGGGAACAATGGCCCATCCAGTAAAGTTGGGCCATTATCAGGAGATCCCGCCCTGTGGGCGCTTTCACAGAGTAGGATATAAACATGAGTATGAGAGTCGAAATATATAGTTTTTTTCTAAAAAAGTCCTGACTACAACTGTCATTTTCTACAAAACCCAGTTTAGGGTACCAACTCCTAAACTGATTGCCCCAGGCAAAACTAAACTAAAGCTAATATTTAAATTTTCTTTTAGTTAGTCAGTTCAGGAACTCCTGGATGTTCACAGTGGCTATTGCCTCGGAAATCCAACCCCCGAAAAAGTTTTGCTGGTTTCACCAGACGGCGTCTCTGCCGACTAAGAAAAATAAATAAGACAGTTTATTGCGCATTGAGAAGACTGACTCACCCCAATGTCTTCGTTTTGACAGACATTTTTAACACCTCCCTGTGAGGGTCATGCCACGTCCCAGCCTGCTTCAAGTCTGGCCATCATTGTCCCTGTGAATGACCCAAGAAGCCCCGGATCACATTGTTATGGACTTAATGACTACAGGCCTGTGGCGCTGACAAGTTCTGTAGTCATGAAGTCATTTGAACGCCTGGTCCTGCCCCCACCTCAAGTCCTTCACCTCCTCCCTGCTGGACCCCCTGCAGTTCGCCTACAGAGCCAACAGGTCTGTGGACGACACCCATCAACCTGGCACTCCACTTCATCCTGCAGCATCTGGACTCCCCGGGAACCTACGCCAGGATCCTGTTTGTGGACTTCAGCTCTGCGTTCAACACCATCCTCCCTGCTCTGCTCCAGGACAAGCTTCTCCCAGCTCAACGTGCCTGACTCCACCTGCAGGTGGATCACTGACTTCCTGACGGATCGGAGGCAGTGCGTGCGGCTGGGGGAAGAATGTCTCAGACACTCGACTATCAGCACAGGAGCTCCACAGGGCTGTGTACTTTCTCCTCTGCTCTTCTCCCTGTACACAAACTGCTGCACCTCCAGCCACGACTCCGTAAAACTGATCAAGTTTGCGCAGACGACACCACCCTCATCGGGCTCATCTCGGACGGGGATGAGTCTGTCTACAGGAGGGAGGTGGACCGGCTGGTGTCCTGGTGCAGCGGTAACAACCTGGAGTTCAACACGCCCAGAAGACAGTGGAGATGATCGTGGACTTCAGGAAAGCCACAGCCCCCCAGCCCCCCCTCATCATGACAGACTCCCCCATCACCACCGTGGACTCCTTCCGCTTCCTGGGCACCACCATCACCCAGGACCTCAAGTGGGAGCCCTCCATCAGCTCCCTCATCAAGAAGGCCCAGCAGAGGATGTACTTCCTGCGGCAGCTGAGGAAAGCCAAGCTGCCAGTGCAGATGATGGTGCAGTTCTACACGGCCATCATTGAGTCCATCCTCACCTCCTCCATCACCGTGTGGTACTACGCCCTCTGCTGGAGCCACAGCCAGGGACAAACAGAGACTACAGCGCATTGTACGTTTCTGCTGAGAAGGTGATCTGGCTGCAGACTTCCATCTCTGCAGGACCTGTACGTCTCCAGGGCTCTGGGACGAGCAGGTCGGATCACAGCTGACCCTTCTCACCCTAGACATGGTCTATTTTGAACTATTCCCCTCAGGCAGGACCACTCCCCTCAGGCAGGAGGTCCATCTGGACCATAACCTCTCGCCACGAAAATAGTTAGTTTCCCTCTGCCGTTGGACTCATGAACACTTCTTAAACACCTGTCACTTTAACTACAATTGAATCATCACTCACTGTCACTTTCTGCACTACATCTGTAAATTTAACTGTAAATTATTGTGTACATATTAAGTCTATTTTTATCTTAAACCTATAGTAAATTGTAAATTGTTAGCTTTAATGCCATTTTGATTTCATATACGTTGTTTTTATTATTAGGTCGTCGTTGTACTTCAATGCGGAAACAAATTTTGTTTGTGGCAAAAACCTTTGATTCTGATTCCGAGTTGTGTGCGAACAGAAGGGCCAATGGCCTGGAGCTGAGACGTCTATACGATATGCCTATTTTTATTGTAAACTTGTGTACATAGAATGCCTATTTTTTGATTTTATTGTTGTAATTTTAAATTGTTTCCTAATGCATGCCCTTTTTGATTGAATATATGTTTGTTTTATTATTACTCAGTGTTTTATGTTGCACCTTAAGGCCGAGACAAGTTCCTACGTTTTGAATTTTGTTCTTTCTGACTCTTTCTGATTCTGATGTTGTGTGTGAACAGGAAGAGCCAGATGGACTGGACTTCCGAGGACTATCATGAGAAAGACCAGGGGCATGTTACAGGTCCAGAGTGCTTCCACAAACAGGGAAGTGTGCCGTGTCATCCTGGTGAGAAGGCCCCGTTCGTCTGCTCATCCCAGGGGAAGAGGGACTGTCCTCTAGATAAAGACTGCAGGAATCGATCAAAAAACCACTTTGGGCACATGTTTGAGGAACCAACAGCATGTGAGAAGGTTCAAAGCTCTGAAAAGGCCATTCCACACGCTATAGGCCCTTTAACCTTGAACTGATGATGTTTGTGTTTTTGTTTCCAGCTGGAGTTTGACCTCAGGTCACTCTTCGTCAAATGACAATGACCACATTTAGAGCCCAACGTCAGATTCTCTGGAACAAATAAACAAACATGATGACATTAAAGTGTTCATGCTTCACTGACTCAGAGAGCACCTGAAAGGTGCAGCTCACGTCTGTTGTGTTTGTGGGTGTGTCTTGGTTTAATTACATGTGAACTATTAACAAACCAAGGCAGATTCCAGAGCCAGGCTCGAACTGTGACGCTTCCACCTGAGATCTGCTCCATCACGACCTGAGGCAGGCTTTAACACTCGTGGAGCCACGCCTTCTTTTGTACAGTTTGTTGTGTTCATTGCATTGTATTGTTTTATGCTTTTGTGTTGCCTTTGGGTGTGTTAAATGTAAATACATAAAGGCCCATTGAGTGACACCCACTGGGTTGCCGGTTCAATTCTTGTGGGAGAAATGTTTCTGATTCACTCAGGACTTTAGAAGAAAACATCCTACAAAAGAAAGAATCCGTTTAACCACTAAACTAATAAAATGGAAACGAGAGCGGGAAGTCCCAGGTCCAGTTTACCACAAGTCACATCAACACTTCCTCGTGTTTTGTGTGTGTCAGATGCCCTCACACCCCTCTCCTTCATCAGTGTGTAAAAGCCTAAAGAAGTTGGTCCACACACTTCATCTTCTCTGAAAATGCTTTCTTTCCATGCTGTGGAGCATTCCATAAAAACAGATGAGTTGTGCGGACCACTTTCTTTACTAAAGTATAAATATGTTTCCCATTTTCATCTGGATTCATTCTCCCCAGGAATGTCCCCAAAGTGTCCTAAATGTAAATGTGTAACTCAGTCGCTGTGGCTATGCCATTGTTCATGTTATGAGTGTAACATCTCACAACTGATGTATGAAATATTGATTTTAAGTTTTTATCTCAAAAAATAAGCAACAATGTAGAATTTCAAGTGTAAAAATATTAGTTTATTTGACTTTCTTTTACAGAGGCTGGAAAATACTATTTTCTGGCCTCAGAAGTTTATTTCACTTCACAAAAGTATAATTTGTGATAAAGTGTGTAATGTTTCTGTAGATTAAAAAAGTATTGTGTGTCAACATTTCTGTGCGTGTCTGTCCAGTAAAAGTGTGTGTGTCAGAATGTGTTAAATGTGCAGTAAATGCAGTGTAATCCCGTGTTCAATGTGTGTTAACGGTTAAGTTTGTGTTGCCACTTCCTCCAGGGGCTTTGAAACATCCGGAGCAAATCAGGACATCTAGGTTTGCATCCTCTCCAGGTCAAAATCCCAAATGCTCCTTGGTGGATGTTTCCCTCTTTGTTTGTCATAAAAATACTGGGAAAAGAACTCTTGTTTTGTGTTTTTTATAAGCCGCTGTTGCTCCTCTGACAAGTGTTCAGAGGCATTAACGCCTGTCAATGAAAGAACAGACAGTTGAGCTGTACTAAAAACTAAACCTCAAAAGAGCATATGAAGCACATGAATAGTTAGTATTTACATAAAAAGAATTGACTAAAGCATGTTCAAGCCTCTGCACCACCAACAGCCAGAAGAAGAGCAGAACTGAGTTTTCTGTGACTCTGGTCTGAGGGTGAGAACTGGTTGCAGTGGTAAAATGGCCCCAAATGCAGCAAAAATCCTGAAAATACTTTTATTCTAGTTTGACTACTTGAGCTAAAACTGTTTTTGTTTGGCTGTGCATATGACTGATTCATTTGATTTCTTTGCACTCTTCTGTTTTATGTCTCAAACTATTTGACGATCGCCTGAAAATTGCAGCATTGAATTTCTTTAAATGAAAAGGTCTTTCTTTAGAGGAATTCTTTACAATTCTAAAACTACTATTTAGACACAATTACGATTGAACATGTAAATGATTCTGCTCGACACAATAGCCCATTGTCCAATCGCAGCCTCATAGGAGGTGTCTGGGGAGAGGGTTAGAACACACGCTGGTTAGATTGTCAGTCGGCACACAAAGACCATTACAAAGTCCAGAAAGAGCCTGGCGCACCGACCCACTGACCAAGAGCCAGATTTAACACGAAAACCTTTGATCGGGTTTTGTCTGGGACAATTAGCTTAGCGAAAGCTAAATCTAGGGAGAGGGCCGACGAGACGGGGTCCGTCGTTAAAGATACAAAAGCGCCACACACATAAGGTGGAGGTGTCGAGGAGAGTGTCGTCATTAAAGATGCATACGCTCTGGACAGACGTGTGCAGAGGCAGAGAGCGCTGACGTCTAGGGACGGTCAAACATGGGAAGAATCAATCTAAAAGCCATGTGCCCATCAGAGAGACAACTGTCACGCTGGCAATGTTGAATAAATATGGGAAACAGTGTCTGGAGAGTCTGCCAGTGTGGCCCAATAGATTTTGTTTTCCATCTGGCGTATCACTAAGCACGGACAAAAATGTATGATTCATGTCAGCAAAATTGTTAAATTGAATGAACAGAAATGAAAGTTTTCTGTCTTTGTGATTTTAATGTTTTTTTTCCTGTTGTGAAGCACTTTGAATTGCGAATTCTGCTCTACAAATAAATTTGCCTTGCCTTGCCTAAACCTGGACTAAACCAAGACTAAACCACTAAAAAAGTCATGTGACCCACTGTTGTCACAATATATATGGTAGAACAATATGTGATAAAAATAGCATAGACCTGTACTTTATGAGGCTGCGTACGTTAAACAAGCATTAAAACAATAACACCTAAAACCGTCCTTGAATGCATGTTGTTTGTTCTGACTCATCTTCATCATGGAATCTGAAGTCAAGTGATCACGTCAACAGGTTTTGTTGATGACGGTGCAGGGCGTGGCACGTAGTTATATTAACTGATGGAGAGCCTCAGATCCACATCAGGTTTTCAGAAGAGCCTCAGGTGAAACAGGAGAGACGATTCCCATACCTCTGCAGCGCACTCCAAACATGAAGACCACTCTGCTCCTTTCTCTGGCTTTGACCATCGCCCTGTCCATTCAACTCAGGTAAGACCTGCTACAGTCCTGGTTTAGACCTGCTTTAGTCATGGTCTAGTCCGGTTCAGTCCTAGTTTAGTGCTGGTTTAACCCGGTCTTGTTGCAGTGACGGGCCTTTCCTGTTCGACATGTTCCGATCCGACTGACTCGAACTGTGCGAACTACAACGTTTTGTCCCGTGCCAAAATGGAGAGGTGCAATGTGTCTCTGCCACCATCCTCAGTATGTATGAAATATTGAATCATTTATTTCTATATTTCCTCTCATTCTGAACGCTGTTCTTTCCGTCACAGCCACCTCCATCAGCGGCACGAGCACGAAGAAAGTCAAAGGTTGTGCTGCGCCCACCCTTTTGTCCCGCCTCCACGTCCCAGGACTTTTCTCTGAACGTCAAATCTTCCAACGTTTTGGCCAAAGCCGTCTGCTGCAACACCGACAACTGCAACACTGCCGACGCGCCCTAGTGAGTCATCCTGGTGTTCTGTTTGGCCCTGTGTTGTTACCTGTGTTGGCCCCTGTGTTGTCCCCTGTGTTGTCCTCTGTGTTGGCCCCTGTATTGGCCCCTGTGTTGTTACCTGTGTTGGCCCCTGCGTTGGCCCTGTGTTGTCCTCTGTGTTGTCCTCTGTTTTGGCGCCTGTGTGTTCCCCTGTGTTGTGTGTCCTCTGTGTGTTGGCCCTGTGTTGGCCCCTGTGTTGGCCCCTGTGTTGTCCTCTGTGTTGGCCCGTGTGTTGTCCCCTGTGTTGGCCCCTGTATGTGTGTGTTGGCCCCTGTGTTGGCCCCTGTATTGGCCCCTGTGTTGGCCCCTGTGTTGGCCTTTGTTGGCCCTGTGTTGGCCCCTGTGTTGGCCCCTGTGTTGGCCCTGTTGGCCCCTGTGTTGGCCCCTGTGTTGGCCCCGTCTGACCTCTGAACTTCTTCACTTTCAGCTCCGTCCCCTCCGGGCACTGGGAGCCTGCAGTGCTTCAGCTGTGACCCTACGACCAACGCCTGCAGCGCAGGACTGGCCTGCAACGCCCTGGAGGACAACTGCTTCAGCTCCACAGGTCAGTGACCTCTGGACACCTGGACAGCTGCACCTGCAGGACAGCTGGACACCTGCAGGGACAGCGGCTGGACACCTGCAGGGACAGCTGGACACTGCAGGGACAGCTGGACAACCTGCAGGGACAGCTGGACACACCTGCAGGGACAGCTGGACACCTGCAGGGACAGCTGGACACCTGCTGACAGCTGGACACAGCTGGACACCTGCAGGGACAGCTGGACACTTGCAGGGACAGCTGGACACCTGCAGGACAGCTGGACACCTGCAGAGTTTTCTGACCTTTCTTGTGTGTTATATTGCAGTGATCCCAAAAGGCGGCTCGACTGCCGTCCCGGGTCATGGCTGCGCCTCGAGAAACATTTGTGCCGCAGCAGCCGCACTCTCCTCGTCTCCTCTGCTCGCGCCGACGTCGGCACTGTCCAAGGAACTCCAACCTGCTGCACCACCGACAACTGTAACCCCCTGAACGCTCCTACTACTACTCCTACTACTACTGCAGCACTACACTACTACTGCAGCACCTACAACTACTTACTGCAGCACCCTACAACTACTACTGCAGCACTACTACTACTACTGCAGCACCTACCTACTACTACTGCAGCACCTACTACTACTACTGCAGCACTACTACTACTACTACCACCTACTACTACTACTGCAGCACCTACTACTACTACTGCACCACCTAAAACTACTACACAAACTACTACTGCAGCACTACCTACAACTACTTACTGCAGCACCTACAACTACTACTGCAGCACCTACAACTACTACTGCGCACCTACAACTACTACTGCAGCACCTACTACTACTACAGCACCTACTACTACTACTACTGCAGCACCTACACTACTACTGCAGCACCTACTACTACTACTGCACACCTACTACTACTACTGCAGCACCTACTACTACTACTGCACCACCTACAACTACTACTGCAGCACCTACAAACTACTACTGCAGCACCTACCACGACTACTGCAGCACCTACAACTAATACTGCCAGCACCTACAACTACTACTGCAGCACTACTACAACTACTACTGCAGCACCTACTACTACTACTGCAGCACTACAACGACTACTGCAGCACCTACAACTACTACTGCAGCACCTACTACTACTACTGCAACACCTACTACGGCAGCACCTACAACTACTAATGCAGCACCTACTACTACTGCTGCTCCACCTACCACTACTACTGCAGCACCTACCACGACTACTGCACCCCTACTACTACTACTACTACTGCAGCACCTACTACTACGCAGCACCTACTACTACTACTGCAACACCTACTACTACTGCAGCACCTACAAACTACTACTGCACCTACTACTACTACTTCACACTACAATACTACTGCACCTACAACTACTACTGCAGCACCTACAACTACTACTACTGCAGCACCTACACGACTACTGCAGCACCTACAACTACTACTGCAGCACTACTACTACTACTGCAACACCTACTACGGCAGCACCTACAACTACTAATGCAGCACCTACTACTACTGCTCCACCTACCACTACTACTGCAGCTACCACTACTACTGCACCTACTACTACTACTACTGCACTACTACTAGCACCTACTACTACTACTGCACACCTACTACTACTGCAGCACCTACAACTACTACTGCACCTACAACTACTACTGCAGCACCTACAAACTACTACTGCAGCACCTACTACTACTACTACTACTACTACCACTACTACTGCAGCACCTACTACGGCAACACCTACAACTACACTGCAGCACCTACTACTACTACTGCAACACTACTACTTACTGCAGCACCTACAACTACTACTGCAGCACCAAACAACTACTACTGCAGCACCACTACTACAACTGCAGCACCTACTACGCACTAGAACTACTAATGCAGCACCTACTACTACTGCTGCTCCACCTACCACTACTACTGCAGCACCTACCACGACTACTGCAGCACCTACCACTAGTACTACAGCACTACAAACTACTACTGCACACCTACAACTACTACTGCAGCACCTACTACTACTACTGCCACACCTACAACTACTACTGCAGCACCTACTACTACTACTGCAGCACCTACTACTACTACTGCAACACCTACTACTACTACTGCAGCATACCTACAACTACTACTGCAGCACCTACATCTTACTACTGCAGCACCAACCACTACTACGCAGCACCTACAACTACTACTGCAGCACCTACTACTACTAACTGCAAAAACACCTACTACTTACTGCAGCACCTACAACTACTACAGCAGCACCTACAACTACTAATGCAGCACCTACTACTACTGCTGCTCCACTACCACTACTACTGCAGCACCTACCACGACTACTGCAGCCCCTACTACTACTACTGCAGCACTTACTACTACGGCAGCACCTACACTACTACTACTACTACGCACTACTACTGCAGCACTACTACTACGACTACTGCAGCACCTACTACTACAGCACCTACTACAGCTATTAAGCAACACCTACACCTACAACTACTACTGCAGCACCTACTACTACCATACTGCAGCACCTACTACTACGGCAGCACCTACTACTACTACTACTACTACTGCAGCACCTACAACTACTACGGCTAGCACCTACAACTGCACACACCTACTGCAACTACTACAACTATTGCAGCACCCTACTACTACGGCAGCATTATTACTACTACTGCAGCACCTACTACTACGGCAGCACCTACTACTACACTGCTCCACTACACTACTACTGCAGCACCTACTACTACGGCAGCACCTACTACTACTACTGCTCCACCTACTACTACTGCAGCACCTACTACTACTACGTTGTAGCACCTACAACTACTACTGCAGCACCTACTACTATGGCAGCACCTACAACTACTACTACACCACCTACAACTACTAATGCAGCACCTACTACTACTACTACACCACCTACAACTACTACTGCAACCTACCACGACTACTGCAGCACCTACTACTACTGCAACACCTACTACTACTGCAGCACCTACAACTACTACAGCAGCACCTACAATAACTACTGCAGCACCTACAACTACTACTGCAGCACCTACCCACTACTACTGCAGCAGCACCTACCACGACTACTGCAGCACCTACTACTACTACTGCAGCACCTACAACTACCTACAGCAGCACCTACGACTACTACTGCAGCACCTACTACTACAGCAGCACCTACAACTACTACGGCAGCACCTACAACTACTACAGGAGCACCTACTACAACTAGTGCAGCACCTACTACTACTACTGCAGCACCTACTACTACTACTGCAGCACCTTACTACTACTGCACTACCTACAACTACTACTGCAGCACCTACTACTACTACTCAACCTACCACTACTACTGCAGCACCTACCACGACTACTTCAGCACCTACTACTACTACTACTGCAACACCTACTACTACTGCAACCTAAACAACTACTGCAAGCATCTACTA
>BJKM01001695.1:0-18471 GCA_015082035.1 Chaenogobius annularis | reverse complement strand
TTTTTATTTTTTTTACATTTCAAATCGCAAAACTGATAGAAAATTAGGGCCGAAACATGTTAATTGATTAATTGCAACTCGTGTAAAAATCTGAGAATTGTTATCCCAGACTCCAAAACATGCCATGTGCTGAGAGAGAGACGAGTTTTATGGCTTAGATAAAACTGTAATTACATCAAAATCACAGAAAAAAACGTGCAAAATAAGGGGAAACTTATGTTGTCTGCAAATATACTACAATCGAGTGGTCTCACTTTAGAATCATCTGGGTCAAATATAGTAAAAATCACATATTCTCGGACATTTTGCGGTTCAAAACAACAGAAAAATGCTAGATTAAATTGTTGCAGCCCTATCTAAAATGACTACAAACACAGGAATTACAACTACAAGTGATTTCATGACGAGGTAAAGCCATTACAACATGATTAAAAGCTCTAAATAACAGCTGATTCAGCGTGATACTGTGCGTCTCCTCTGAGCTGCTGAATTGAAGGTTTTTTAAATTGAGTGTACCATGGGCTCTCGGTCGTCCCCGCTCCTCCAGTTGCCCTCGATGCGGTGCTGCCGGATGTACGCAGACTTCCACGGGCTCACGCACGCGCTCTTCCGCCGCGCCGACGACAGGTGCTCCGAGATGCCTGCAAAGACCAGAAACAACAGGCCGTCATTCATCGAGTGTCCTGTGCGTGCTTTTATCGAGGAACGCTCGAGCGCTCGGCACATTTTCACAGCAACGTGCACATTCTACATATGTATAGTATCTGCACTGGTCTTCATTAGTATTTCAGGAGAGGCCTGTGGTTCATTGGTATGAGAGAGGGGAAGGAGAAGGGGAGAGAGAGATCTGGCTCGGCGCCCACAGGGAAACACTGGTGCAATGCGCCGCAGCGGCTCAGAGAGGGCTGGACCCAAGAAAGACAAACGTTTGGAGTGACAGAGGACGACCAGTCACGGAGATGTCCAAATGTAGGGCAACTATTGGTGTGAGAGAGGATTGGACAATGACTTCAGCACGTTTTTTACCGCAGCCGTTTGAATAGCGTTTCGCATATATTCCGGGGAGACTATGAAGGCACAAATAATTGAAGTATAACGCTTATTGCGGTGTATTTAATCTTTAATCAGTCTTCCTTTCCCAGAATAGTTACTATAAAATGTTTATGAATGATTACACCGTGAAGTCGAGGTGATGGGGAGAATGTTAGACTCTGGGGGGCCACCATAGTCTCCTGTTTTAATGGGAAACACTGGAATATTTAGGAGGCTCAGGGGCAGAGGAGTCTTCTTATGTGTGTGAGGGACGTCAAGCGCAGGGCAGCTGTGGCTACATACAGAAGTATCTTACCACCAGCGAGTGTTCACTAGAGATGTAAGAATACGGCGGTCTCTTGTTTATCGCGGGGGTTACGTTCTAAAAATAACCCGCAGTAGACAAAATCCGTGCAGCAGTCATCATTATTATTTTTTACAATTATTCCGAATGTTTTAAGGTTGCAAAACACTTTATACACTTTTGTCGGTGCAGAACGTTTTTGTGGACATTGTGGGTTAGGGTTGGAGAAAACGTACAGACATACAGCATTTCAGTCGCATTCTGCAGCTACTGTACAAGAGACACGGTGCGGGGCAGATTGACTGACAATGGTCTACAGTCCCTTAGCCAATCAGGACGTGGAAAACAGTGAAGCGCGTTACAGCGAGGGACAACTGTACACTAAATATTGCAATTATTGTATCGTCAAAGTCTCACAAATAATATCAAATCAAAAGGTCGTTAGTTTAAATTTGAATGCTTTGCTGTTTTGACCATGATGCTTTGCTCCATTCCAGTGCAAACATAAAGACATAACTGTTATTTAGCACTTCTATGTTCAAATTCTTCTGAAAATACCGTAATTATTCACATCAAAGGCTTGTCAAGGCATTTTTAAAAAGTAACCAGAAGTATTAATAACATTTTCTTCGCTTCACAATAAATATCTCATGGAAATATTTGGTCATCGTTGCCTCCCGACTGTTCACACTGTGCTATTTCGGTCTGATGCATTATTCAGGTGGACGACACCCTGACTGAGTGAGCGGTGGTCTTACCCTCCTCCCTGCACTTCTCTCTCCACAGCAGGTTGTCTTCAGCCAGGATCCTCCAGTACCTGCAGGTCTGAGCCGCCTGCAGCAGGTCCCCGGGCGCCAGGAAGGTCAGAACGTACAGGGCCAGCTGCGAACACGGGGAAAGGTCAGGTCCCGTTCCTCTCAGTCCCGTCGTTTTAGATAGATATAATGGATGTGTATTCGGGCTGCACGACATCGAAAATGACTGAGATGTGTCTGTAAAGTGCTGCATCAGTGATATTAAAACAAATATGCCTCAATGTATTAGTAAAAAACATCTTAACAGATACTAAACCAAGTTAATTTAGACAGAATTATAGATATCAGGATTATTTGTGATTATTCAGGTCACATTATTATCCCAAGAACTAAAAACGAATAATTGTGACTATTTTAGAAGCAAAATATATTCATTTCAATTCAATCTGAACTCAAAAAAAGTGCTGTTAATAACACAGTAACTTTACTTTTGCGTGCAGAAAGTTTGAATTCAAAAAGCTGGTCACATAATGTATAAAAGAATAAAAGAAAATGGAGGATTTCACGTTTGTTTTGTCATGCGTCGATAATCGTGAAAAACAGTTAATTCTTTATGTTTTTTCTCACATCAATAAAGACATTAAAATTCTGTATTGTGTCATCTCCAGCCAGAATAATTCAAATAAATTATAATAAAATCTGCCTTTATTGTTGCGTCGGATGGAGAACCTTGGTGTTACTGCAATGAATTGAAATTGCCATGATATTGACGTGTTAGCGACTATTTGTATGTGTATTGTGTAGTTGTGCACCTCTTTGGGCAGCAGCGAGATAAAGTCCCTCTGAAACTGTGGCTCGATCAGCTGCATCATGTGTTTGACCTGCGTCGTCTCGCACCGATCGATCAGTTCATCCAGAGCCAAGAGACGCTCCGGACCGCTCCACGTCTGAGGACAAAGCAGACGCACGACATGAGGGGGGGCTACAGCTGAACTAGGACGAAAGCAGGACGAAAGCGGGGCCAGTCAAAAAACTACAAAACTGTGACTAAACCAGGCCGGACCAAATTGCTGAGAGAGCTAAAACTAGTGAGGTAAATCAGGTCTGAAATGTATGTGAAAACTGAGAGTAAACACCTGGATTAGAGAGCTGAACCAGGCCTGAACCAGGACTAATCGAGCATAAACCAAGTTTAATTTAGCAGAATAAAAAAGGTCTATAAATAAACACAGCAAAAAGTGAGCCAAATATTTCACCAAACTACACCAAAACACAGATGCCAGGCAATCCAAGCAGCTACAGCTGTCTCCATAAGAGCCAGTACACCCGCAAGCGGCACTGAAGGGCCTTAAAGCCCACTAAATCTGTTGTTTGGGGCTCTGTAACTTTACCTGAAACATGTGACCACACAGACTCATTATGAAATACAATGTCTAGACTTTGATTTATTTCACAAATCTAAACATAATAAAATAAAATAAAATAATGTCATTATGTTAAAAGAAAGCGTCCGAAAAACCTTCAAAATAGACATTTACTGTAACTAATGACATTTCAAAAGTGTGATTAAACTGATAAATGTTTTTTAATCGACTGAAAGCACTCAACTAAAATAAACCAGAACCTAAGTCTAAAATCAACACAAAGTGGTCCAAAGTAATCAGGGATGGATACTGGATTAACAGGACTAGACCGGGACTAGACCGGACTAGACCGGGACTAGACCGGGACTAGACCAGGACTAGACCAGACTAGACCAGGACTCAGTGTGCCTCCTCAAACTGCGGAGGGGTTTCATTAAATTCGGACTATTTTAGAAGGGTAGATGTCCCCGTCTATATTTTGTATCTTGTTCCTCTGAAAAGGTCCAGAGTCAGAGGTGAAGTCCCTGACAGAGGTCTTCTGAGAGGGTTGATGATTTACCCCTTCATAATGGCCACTAAAGGCATCAACAGCCTCTAGCGGGCAAAGCTTCAGGGGAATTTGTAATCATTTCTAATAAATATTTGCGTTTTTACTACAGTTTAACATCACTTTGTGGGGGATATCCGCTGAAATGCCGCTTTTATTCATTAGTCACTCATTTGTATTTATCCCTTTGAGAACAGACACATTGTAGCGGTTTTGCTTTCTTACATAATCTCCCTCAAGGGTTTGAACAAATGCATTTGAATCAGTGGCTCTTCCTCTCTTCACCATCGCTCTTATAACGTCAACGTCTTTAAAGATAATGGTGACAAAACAGCAAACCAAGTGTGTGGTGCATGAGTTAGGCTTGGGTTTACTAAAGGCCTAAAACAAAAGTAAAATAAGGACTAAATTAAGCCCCGTGTGACTTTTTTTTTTGCATCTTAATTTAGAAAAGAACCTTGGTTGGGACTTATTATTTTTTATGTATTATTATTATGAGAATATTCATTGCTTCTGAAAAAAGAAAACTAATGATTAATTCTATTTCCTAGCTTCCCCAAAACGTTATCATATGGCGCTTAAAAAAAATATATAATAAAATAAATAAATAACTGAAATACATTCTGGGCTGTATCAACTCCGGCACTGAACCGTAGCCTGCGACGGCTCCGCAGAAAATCGTAAAAAACAAACCTGCCATTTTTGTCACTTTAAATGAATGTCAACCAACCGCGTGTCTCGTCTTCCGGTCAGGTGGCGTGGTCTGGCGAATCAGAGCGTCCGACACCCGTTTGGTGTGCGCGGCCGGGAGTCGAAACGGCACGGAGGAGACCAAGCTGCTGGTGCTGGACTTTGACCTGGACGAGGCGAGGGACGAGTCGGACTGACGGGCCAAACGCGCAGAACCGGACACGAACTCTTTCCATTACTTATTTCACCTTTTTGTCTTTTTTCTTTCTTTTTTTTTTTTTGACCAAAGTCGCGGAAGTTCCTGAACGTTGCGGCGACACACACTGCTGGAGACTTTCTCAAGACAGACGAATGAATGTTCAAACACACACACACGCGCACACACACGCGCACACACACACGCACTAGTGGATGTAAATGTTTTAACAAGAAAAATAATGAACTTTGTGAAGCTGAAAAGGCGTGGAATGTAAAATGACCAACACAAGCTGCTAAACCAATGACGACTCCAATCAAGAAACAACTTTTAGAGCAAGAAAAAAAAGCCCGTTTATTCCAACTTTCAAAGAACTCTGTGGCTCCTTTACTGCTCTAAAAATGTTGGCTTTTCTTTTCCCCTTTTGAGCTGCTCTGAACAAACTGCCTCAGCTCGAGTTACTGTGAAAATCGAACGTGTTTTTCTTTTCCTTTTTTTCCTCCTCCAACAGAGCTTTTATTCAAACGTGCAAAGTGTTAAAAAGACTCTATCGAGAATGAAGACGGTGAAGTTTGGTGGTTGCCAAGGGAAGCATTGCGAGCCAAACGAAAACGGTTATGACCAAATAGTCCCGAGCAAAACTGCCCTTATTGACAGCGACACATTGTTATATTTCAAATGTTCGTCAAATGCTGGAGCTCAGTCTGATTTTTGACTTCCCCCAAAGCCGTGGTTTAGTCCCGTTTTCGATACAAAACGAGCCATAACTTCTCGACGTTTACGCACTCAAATCGGAACAATCGCGACTGGTGCGACTCTAAAATGTCATCGTTGCGGTATTCGAGTCGCCGTAATCGCGCTCTGGACTAAAACGGACTCTTAAAACTCACCCAAAAATACCAGACAGTGGCATTATTATTATTAAATCGAAATGTCAAAAAAAGAATGCACTTTTTTTTTTCTTAGTTTCACCAAATTATACTCTTAATTTGTAAATATTATCTATCTCGAAATCCAGTTTGGTTTAAAAAACAAACAAAACAAAAAAAAGTGTAAAAATTGTCAATATACAAAAGAAATGCTTTTTTTTTTTCTTTTTTTTTTTTTTAAAACTAGTCGACCACTAAAATGATCATTAGCTGCAACCCTAATGCCTGCAATTATTTTCTATTATAAAATGTCTTGATCTTCAAAATGCAAAGTTACACAGTTTACAGGTAAATGTGAAGTTGTGCCAAATGTTGTGTTACTTTAGTGGATAAAACCAGCGTTAAAATGTCTAGAATCTCTATATTTGTATATTTGTATATTTGCCTGTTTAATTGTTAATCGCGCAATGTTGTTTTTCCCTTCTGGAGTGTGGGACAGTTTAAAGAAAAAAAAAAGCCAAATGCTCTTCCAAGCGCACTCTCAACACTTTACTGCCAGTTTATTGATCACACATCTTTCAACTCCGACCCACTTTCTCAGTCTAAAGCGTTTCTTACCGTCGTATTTTAATTCTTGTCATTGTGCGTTTCCAGTCTACAAATGTCGTTACTTTCCCACCCTGACCAAAGGTTAGGGTTTCGCCTGAACTGAATATTAAAACCTACTTTCTATTTGTATATATTAATACGAACTGCGGCTGCTGCAGTTTCTAGGCAACACCTGCTGCTGCTGCTGCTGCTGTTGCCCATATATGGTCTTCTCTGGTCAATGCTTCCCTTGGCGTTTCGAGGGTTTTGAATAAATGGTGCAGAGTTTGGGGATGTAATCATGTAAAGTAGTGTAAATAAACGCAAAGACGATGTACATATCCTGTTTTATAAGAGATATAATATGGTCACGACGATGGGAAGGGACAGAAATTGTTCAATAAAGATGAGTTTTATACAACAAGTGTCGGTGTCTTTTCAGAGCGGAGCGTGTGCGGATGTTCCTTTCTCAGATGAGGACAATCGCATCTGTTGAACGGCAAAGTCCTCCAAAATGTGAATGTCAATAACACAAAGCTCACGTCTATGCATCGAGCCTGGAGTTAAATCATTTTCAGAACAAGTTTTGGAATGTGGAGCAAAAACGTGCGGGTTTAATAGTGTTTGAACCCTGTGATGAATACATTTGTGGTGCCCATCCCTGCAAAGTTCAATATTAACAGACTTCAATTTCACTCAAAAGTTATTTATAAATGCTTTCTATGTTCAAATAAAATGGTCCCTGTACCTCCTGGTTGAGAAGAACTGGACCGGACAAGATCAGAACATCTCCAAAACTCTCGTGTCCCTGGTCTGCAGCGATCAGAGGCGCTGTAGACCTGGATTAGACCTGGATTCGACCTGGTTCAAAGGAGCTGGATTTAATGCAGCGCCTGTTTTGGTCAGTGTCTCTCAAAAGCACATATTTAGTTTAGTTTTTTTTTTTTTTTAATCATTTCTGGACTTTGCTGCAGCTACCGCGGGTGACACTGCCAACTGTCTTCATGCGTGAGGAACCCATTCCGGCCGCCCTGCCTTCACAAAAGAAAAAAAAGAATACCCTTTCCGGGCCTCGCCGCCAGCCTTCTCCCCCAGGGCGTCTGTGCAAGTGTTACACTGGCAGCTGGCACCCAGCTCGCGAGCTTGCACCATCTCCCGCGCTCCAGACGGCGATCTGACCCGACTCCTTTCGACGTGGACGAGCACGGGAGGCGACGGTAGCGCCATCGCCGGTTCCCCACCCTTTCCGAACGGCGTCTCGCCCATCTATTTTTTATGAGACCAGAACTGACCATGTCTTGTCACAACTTCGCTTGTAGTCACATGGAACCCTTGGTCCTCCATTCGGCCTTCAAGTTCTCAGGTATGAAATATTGCTTACACACCAAGATCTGCCACCGCAGGCGGCCCACCCGGCCCGCCGGCCCTAGAGCTTACCGCGTGCGCAACCGCCGCGCGGCCTGGTCACTAGCTCGTCGCCGCTGGTTAAGCCTCAGAGGCGCTTCCGTCGTGACCGCCGCAACAGGCGCGGGTATGCGGAGCCCGACGCTCCAGGGCGCAACTCCAACATCAGCGGCGTTGTTGAATATCTGGCAGGCTGAGTGTCACACACGCCTTCCCTAGCGGGATTCCAACTCCATGCCACCGTCCGGGCTGTCTATATGCACCAGAACATCTTCTGGGTCTTGATGAGCGTCGGTGTGTGTGTCGCCGTGTACTCAGCGCCTTCCAAACCCAGGCGTCTCGGATCTCCGATGCCGCAAGCGTTGCCGACTGCTGCTCGGCTCGCGTGCTTTATATCAAGACTTAGAGATGATATTAATTTTAATTTAACTTTGTAAAGTAGATTAAAAAAAAAGGATGAGTGGACCGCGCCGTCAGAAGCTTCGATCTGACGTTGAGTGTCGGAGTTGGACCTGGGAAACCGTATTGATGGTAAACTCTAAAGCCCTTTTGGTTGCCCTAGAAGATGACACATGAGCAAGATGTCCTATAGTCCAATATTGTTTTGAGAAATTGTATAAAGACTGTTGCTGTGGTTTTTAATCTTAGTAAATGCACATTGTGGCACAACATACCTTCGACCTAAAATAACCATGTATTTTAGCGATTTTTTTTGTTTGTTTTTGTTTTTATCTATTGCCTGTAGAATGCCGTTTAAATTAATAAAGTTTGTCTTAATCACAGGCACAGAAGCAGTTCATTATTGAATGATTGCGATTCTATTGTTTCACTTGGTTTCATCCACATTGCGCTCTTGCTAAAGATGTTTACACTTTGCTAGCAATTAACAATCCAAAACCAAAATATTCTTTTTGATTGACGAAAGTCCTCAAACTATCACCCTACCTTGCTGATTTTACCTTTCCATGGATAATCTGTGTAAATTTGTTAGTGTCTCGTGTTTGAGATAAGTATCCACTGGCTCCTTCTAGTGCCCTTCAAACGAATTACAATTTCTCTCACCTGTAAACTTTTCATTTGTCCTCTCTCGAAAACAGCGTCTGGCAAATTAGCAATCTGTTAGTGTGGAACGATGGGTTAATTCAAAATAAATAATTCTGCGTCTCCTACGAGGCTATGCAACGCAGCGATCACCTCATACTATCGAGTGCCCATGAAAGACAACACACACAAATCCGCAAATTTAACGAGTGCTTTACTAACTTAAAGCTAGTAGCACCTGCGATCCTGCAAATACAAGAAACCATGTATAGAAATCACGTAAGCTGAGGATCTGTAGCACTCAGAAAGGAAAGGCTAATCATATATCGAAGAACAATAGTGGAACATTTAACCTTCGAGTAAGCGTATCGTTACCAGATGTTTTTTTTTCATATAATGGAAAATATGAACATCCTTATAAACATATTCCTACATTACCTTCTGCTTAGAATTACTAGCTGTCTTCCACCTGATCATTCACCCTTTCTCATTTGAAGGCTGATTCAGGTGCATTTAGTTATGTTGTCCCCAGTAATACCACTGCTTTTTGTTGCTAATAATCCACTCTATGATAAATAATACATACTCTTCCTCATAGACTAACCATTAGCTCTAGGCGAACTAGTACTTAGCGGACTAAAATTGCAGCATCTATTGTAAAATCCAGCCCCGTCTGAAACACCGGACTGACTGGAAAAGAAATCCTCCGTATGTCAATAGAGTAGCTATGAAGGCACCATGGCGACGTAACTGCGACAAAATGGCGTCGATAAGATGCCATAAGTGAAGAGTCCTTTATATAGAATATTACATGCTTCCTAATAACGACATTGCCACAGGGTGATCACAGCTATATACCTTAGGACTCATAGCGGCATCCGACCTTAACAGTGAAACCATCTTATTAGCGATGTATTGTGTTGCATCTCTCTTTTTGTAGTCGGGCGGCATCATTTGCTAGCTCTGCTATCTCTTCTTTGGCACCTCGACTATAACTTGCCCCTCGAATGCCTCTGAGTATTACCATAGCAAGTTAATTTCATTAGCTAGTTAATAGATTACAGTCACAACATCCATGTCAGCTATGATCTCCTAAACAATTCATGTCTGTTTTGGCGCCAACAGGTCTAGTGAGAGGTTGGTGTCATGGGGTATTTGTACCTGTTACGTTGTCGAATATGAGTAGTTTTATTGCTAATCGTGAACTAGAAAAAAGTCTGGATTCGTTGGCTGTCATTTTATACTCTTTCATAAGGAGGAATATAGGTGGGTAGCAACAACCCGAGAATGAACTCATACCTAAAACGCCCCTTACCTGCTGACGGTATGCGAAACTTGTGCATTTCAAAGTTAGCGATCTTTCACATTAGATGAACCCATAGATGGATATGGGAATAAACAGGCAAAGGTCCTGCCGGATCTCTGGCGATTATTTTCAATGAGTGTCCTGCTTTTTCTAGAGCAGCGGTGGCGTGATTACTTGTGAGCTCACTAGTTTGGATGCCCCGGAACAGACTATTATAGTACCACGCATTCTATCGAGAGTGTTATTACGGGTTAAAAAATAACGCACCCTATGTTCCCAGAATTACTCTAAGACGTTTGCAGCAGTCGGCCGTAAAGTCTTCACACGGTAGTCCATCGAGATCTTTTCACTGGTTTCAAATACCTTTGATTGACTAAATCACAATCTTATTACATACTCTTACAGGAGTTATTATTACTCTCTTCATCATTACTCTACTATATCATGATTTTTTGTTCAAGTTTCATATATTCTACAAAAAAAACAATAAGCCATTAATGTTATGTCTATATAGCTTTGATTTAGCTCGAAATCATTTTCGTGTTGCTATCGGCACTTGTTCAATGCCGAGCTATCCTAGCTTCTGAATCGCATACTTGTCAGTACATGCTGTTCAGTTCTATTCAACCATTCTTTTTCTGATTATATATTAAGACTTCCTAAGGCGCGCTCTAATAAACTCTTGAGCATTCCTGGGAACTAGTCTCATTACAAGCCGCGGACCATAACGTTTAACTTCGGGGGGAACAATCTCTTTACCGTACCATCCTCAAACGGCGTCCATTCCAATCGACTATGAATTAATTCAAGTCGAGTCGAGAGCGAGATAACCAAAATCATTCTGGCAATTTGGTACGAATATCACAGAAAAAGTACCGGTAAACAGATTTTCTGTAAAAATACAGCAGGAGCATTAAGCTGTATCTGCCGTGTCATTATTGGCTAACAATACAATTTAGCCATTTATTGTTCGCCATGCTTGGCACATATAGATAGAGAAGGTTGTTGTTTTGCTATAAATGTAGTATGAAGCTATTCAAAACAAATGGACTGTAATCTACAGAAGACACTTATCTTCGTTTTCTTACGTTGAGCATGGAACTGATTTGTTCCCCACAGGGACCGGTGCTGTTTTGTGAGGGCATTTAGGCATGTATCTTTGACGAACTTCTTCCGACCTTTGGACGAGGCAGTTTCACTGGACGCCACGATGCTTTGAGGTTTTTGGTAAGAAGCTAGTGGTCTCCAAAGACGGGGAGTTAAGTCGATTCTCGAGTTCATTCGCGGTTGCCTGTGCTGATTCACGTCCTGGCACGCCGGGGTTGCCGATCGGTTACCGTCCTCCTGCCTTAGAAAAACTGACGGAGAGTACCAAAGCTTAATCACCCTGACCCCCGTGCAAACGTAACGAGCTTCGTCCCCTGGGATTACATCCAACTCGAAGGTGGCTGAGCACAGTCTGGTATGTCTCTTGTTTAGGAAGCCTATGACCAACTTTGACACGAGGAGGTGGACCGGAACACACCGCAGTGTTCACCCAGCAGGAAAAAATGCGATTAGCAATCGCATAAGATATGGAGGAAGCCGAAGTATCTACCCACAGCAGCCTGATCGGAACTTCTCTATTACTTAATTCTAGTTTCTCAACAACTGCTTGCACGTGGACTGTAGACCTTGATTCTGGCGACATTACTAACAATTGTGTGATCTCCTGTCCTACGTTGAGCCTGACATCTCTGAGTTGGATTGGCCAGAACCAGGTGAAGACAAGACTACTAGATGCATTACCATGAGGAGCCGCTGCTGGCACTGAATCACGGTCCCAGGTCGCTACATCATTTATTTATTTGACATTGCTACACGTGCACATGATGTGCTGGTTAATTCAAGTGAAGAAAAAACGTGACTGGGCATACGTATCTGTTTAGATTGAGTTTCCATTTGTAGTATGACCCCTCACTAGGACGTCAGAGAGCGATGATCAGAATCAGAAGGGTTGTGATGCGAATGTCCAGATAACGAGAGACGTTCCACCCGAACAGAGCAAGGAGAATATCTTTCATTAACTGTACAGAAAAAGTAGGAGTAACAACCCAAACGGTCTGCAGCTAGGAACCCGTCCCAAAATAATGATAATAAACAAGGGCCATGATATTTAAATCCCACAAAAACAGCGGCAGCCAATCCAACTCTCTTAGCTCGTTCTCCATTGCAGTACATTGTTTGATATCCCCCAATAGCCTGCCCCTGTACCCCAGCGATTAGTCTACCAACTTCAATCCTCTTTGATTAAATCTATAAATCTCCTTTTTGGCCTTCCTCTATGCCTTCCGTTGCCTGGCAGCCGTCTAACGCTTTAAAACACAGTGCAGTGCTCAAGTACTCACGTCCACCCGCCTGAGGAGACAGTAAACTACTGGGCTGTCAAAAATAACTTCCTGATAACGAAATTGATCCTTGGACAATTTGTATGCATGCAGATGAGTTGAGGGCGCAGCTGGAGGCAGAGTCCTTCATTCGGTCTTGCTGTACGCTGCCAGGGTACCACCGGTGCCCCCGGATGGGAGAAAAGCGGGTGCAGGGATGGAACTCAATGATGGCCGTGTAAAACTGCACCATCATCTGCACTGGCAGCTTGGCTTTCCTCAGCTGCCGCAGGAAGTACATCCTCTGCTGGGCCTTCTTGATGAGGGAGCACGCTATCTGCACAAGTCTGTACAGAGCGTACGTATCTTTGACGACAACTCTCTCATCGACGCCTCCACCTTATGTGTTTGTGCTATTGTATCTTTAATGACGGACCTACCGTATTTTCCGGACTTTTAGCCGCTCCCCTATATAAGCCGCATTTGCTCTATTTTTTAAAAAAAACGATAATAAAACAATACATAGGCCGCACCTTTTGTATAGGCCGCAGAACTCTTTCCTTGACTTTTGGCATCGCATGAGCTCGTCCCGCTGTCCCCCTCCAGCGTCTCACCGTACATTCATTGATGTTAAGCTTGCGTGCAGCCGCGCGGCTTCCTAGCAAGATCGATGGCCTTCAGCTTAAAACTTGCTTCATACGAACTTCTTCGTTTGGGTTCCATAATGATGGGGCAAGAATTTGAAAATAATTTATAGTTGGTAATTTGCTCGTCCGTGTTCTATTTGCTAGCTGAAAATAAAAAGCAACATCTGCTTCTTTGCTTAACTTTTCTGTAGTTTTGATTCTAATTCCGGTTAGTTCGCCCCTAGCGGTGAAAGAAAAAAACCACAGAAAAGCCGCAGCCTCTAAATAAGCCGCATGGCTCAAAACATCTGACAAAAGTAGCGGCTTATAGCCCGCAAAATACGGTAGTCTCGTCTGCCCCCTCCCTAGATTTAGCACCTGAGCTACTTTGTCAAAAAGTTACTAGTTACTCAATAAATGTACCAACTAACATGTTACCCCCAACACTGGTGGTCACAGCATTAGAAAATACTTTTAATTCTTTTTTCAGGTTTTTAGTAATAAACACATTGAACATAAGGATTACCCTTTTATACTGTTTGTTTAAAAAAATGTACAATGAGCAAAAGCTTTTCTGACTATATCCAGTGATCCTGTTTAAAACTATAGAACTGATTCTATATTGCCGGCTCCGCCTCATAGTGGCATTTCACCATAACAAGCAGCAGATTTTTGTTAAACTTAATTAATTCAAAAAAGGCCTCGTAACATTTTTGAACATTTTGAACAACTGGAATGAAAATGTTACCATTATTGTAAGTAAAGTAAGTCAGACGAGTGGGCGGAGACGGGGGGGTAGTTGCAAATAGAAATTTCAAGCAGTCAAACCTTGAATACTGAACAATACCTGATTACTCAAACATGCATGAATCACTCAGAATACAACTCTAAGCTAAAGGAATACCAACATTGTCAAAAGCTCATAAAAGTCAGTTTTGTATGTGTCCTTTAGTAAAGTACTTGCAATGTTGGTCTTCATGATAGTTCTCCACCTGTCGACCTCGCCGCAGCTCTTTCTCCATCTCTCATTCATTCAAACCTTCACCACACACATGCTTATCCCGACCAGTCATCCTTAATGAAGGGTCCTCCACATGCAAACATCTTTATTCTGCGATTAGTCCTGAGCACCAGCCTGAACAACCCTCAATGTCCAACCCTCTCCATCTCCCTCTGTAAGTGCCACTAACATGTATGAAATATTCAACAGCCATTCAGAGCGCAGCCTAATCATTACCGTGTCACCTCTCCTCTCTCCAAAAGCCTACAATCAGGAGAAGGGGCCTTTTAAAGCTTGACGTCCCATTCAAGAACATTCAAGCCTGTATAAAAGTGTCAGTCAAAAGGTCCTCTAACCATATCGAGATTGTTGCCTTGAGTATTTGGCGATCTGTGTTTGGATTCATGAGCAATTGCAGTTAGACACTTGTATTTATGGCGCTGTCCAGGGAAATGGGAACAGGTAGAGTGGAAAAATAAATGTGTAAGACGCCGCGAGATCAGAGAATTGGCTTTCAGGAGTAACTTTATGATGCACATTTTGGAATTCTGGTGAAGTTAAAAAAAAGAATTGAAGTCATAATATTGTGAGGTCCACCACACTGATGACAAACTATATTACTGTATGTATATTGCACAGATGACTGGAATTACTTTAAAGGTGCAATATGTAACTTTTCTGGTCGAGGGAATGCCACAAGCTTGTCTCCAACATTATTGCTTTGCCTGGAATGTTCTGTTTCAGTATTGTATTAAACTGAATTTAAGTTAATTTGAGTTGATTAAAGGTGTATTGCAAAAAAAAAAAATCAAAATTAGCTTGAACATGCCCTCTGAGAACTATTCTTGGTAAAACTAGACAAAACTAGACATTTGAGTGTAGTTTTCAACACAAAATAATTGTACTTTCTTTATGTTACAGTGTAGATTTATACTAGTCCAATTTTGTCCTGATAATGTATTGTTTTTATCAATACTTGTTCAAATGAGTATCTAGTGTCGATATTTGCTTTGTATTGCTTAGTATTGTATTTTCAATACTTTTGACAATGCTACTCTCCACAGATCTGACCTGTAACTTGGCCTAGTGGCATCACCAGCTTGTCTCCATGGTGGATATAGTTTAATGCACTGTGAAACAGGTGCAAAGCAATTACATCTCCATGGAGATAGGCAGTTACACCAGTTACATGAATCTCAATAAAACTCTTTGATCCTTTTTATGAAAGTAGTTTTTGATTAATTATAACATTTATAACAATCGTTTTGTGATCATTAAGAACACAAAAGTTACATGATGAAAATATGTTTACTAAATTTGACCCAGATGAAGGTGGAGTGAAGCCGTTTGAGGATCTTGGTGGAGCACATTTTTGGACAGAAGAGTGTTTCCATCAAATAGACCAAATATAACCATTTTCTGTGTCATTTTAATGCAATTGTGGCTGCTTTGAGTGATAGACCAGTTAACGATTATTTAACACTTATAGACAATATTAGATAATAACAAATGTGACCTAGACTTGAAATAATGTGAACAATAGCTAGGTTTTTAACAGAAACAGTTCCACACAAAACGAGAACAAAATACACTGATGAATGAATGAAGCTCAAACCTCAGATCTTTTTCAACGTATTACTTTTGATTGCCTGACCCCTTTTTTGAGCCCCGACACAGAAACGCATTGAGGGATTCCGTTAGCCCTGGCGCTGATCTCTCCGGCTCTTGTATGTGACTTTGATTAATATCATTACAAGCCAATGACATTCTCATCACTCACTCCGCTTGCACCTCTCCACCTCTCCTCCTGTCATATCATTATCCCCGCTTCCAACCTCCATCTCGACAGTCCACAATGGCAAACTTCATTTCACCTTCCATCCATTTGCATTTCTTACACTTAATCTATCCCCCCCAATTACTCACCGCGTGTAACAGCTTATGACGTCTCGCATTTTAACTAGGGTCCGCCGCGTCGCCTCCTTCCCCAAACACAACTGAGCTAACATTGATTTATTACCGCGGTTTATATAACTCATATTAGCAATGCATAGCTCTGGCAAAAAGGGATTAGCGCGTTTATTTCAGTCAGGGAGATGATCCTGTCATTAATGGTCGATACTTTTGGTGACGAATTGTAGCGAGAAGGGAGGGAAAGCGAAAAAAAAGCTATATCAGGGCCGCGCAGCTTGCTACCGTTATCTCCGTTCGACCCTCGTTCCCCGGCTCGCACGTGGACCAGCCAGGCAGCACACGTCAAATTGGGATTAGCCCGTCAATCAAGGCTCCCCTGTATTGTGTTACCAATTTCTTCCCCAAATGTCACCGAGATGGGAGTCATTTCTCGGCTAATTGCGTCGCGCCGTTTTCGCTAATGCCGTAGCGGTTTTTAATGGTTTGGTTACATTGATATTGGCTTTTGTTTAGCGGGAAGCAAAATGAGAAAGTTCAGAAGAGGAGTAGTAGTTCAAAATGGCAACCAAAACAAAGAGGTGACATCAATTATTAGGGATTCGTATTAGGGAAAAGGCTTGGGAAGTGTCAACGTGTTACGAAGAAGATCTGTGTCAAGGCCAACCCAATGCGATATTAGGGATTTTCTCTCCTTTTGACATGTACTTTTAAATAGAACCGGGTTCAAATGTGACAAATGCGGTTTAAATGGTTTACCAGCCGAGCGCGCAGGCTATGCTAACAATAGCAGCAATTTCGCTGTGTAAAGTAGTCTTTTCTTGTTGTAGTATTAAACATTTAACATTGTCAGAGGCAGGATTACATTACAGAGATGACCACCAAAGTCCCGTCAAATCTGGACACTCATTTGTAGGCTTGAAAATAAGTAGTGTGTTGCCTTTTTGGAGTTAAAACGGTTTTAATTTGAGGTCAGACAACAGGAGCATTATGATATGGAATGGTAAGGTGGTCAAAAGTATCCGAAACCAAATACTAAAACTACAATCGGAACTAGATACACCCGCGCAAGTATCAGTTCTAGAAAAAAAAAACACTTAAAAAGGACAAAATGTGACCTTTTCTGTACAGTTTTCGAAATATGGACCATGTTGCAAGATGTTTTAGAATGATAACTAGTATAAAACCACATACTATTATTTGGTGAAATGTGAAAATGTCAGTCTGTTGTGTTAGTGGTTTAAAGATCGGTATCGAGCTTGTTCGTACCTTACAGCGATGATGCGTTGGTTCCAGGGGCGTAGCAGAAAATTCTGGGCCCTGGGTACAAACTATCTCGGTGAGCCAACATGACTTTTATAAATTAGCATTGCAGATTTTTTGAGGGCCCCTTTCCTACGCTGGGCCCTGGGTAAACAATTACTCTTGACAGGTTTGTAGAGTCAATCCCAGACAAATAGTGATAAAGTTCAACATTTGTGGATCGTATAGTTGTCTGCCACCATCTGAAATTATTACATCATCAAATTTTTGAACGTGAACTCATGCTATTTGAATATTATTGAACGTAATCAATATAAATATACTTAATTCGCTAATGAAATGGCCTCTTTTTATAAGGAAACATTTTGGGAAGTGTTTTGAATGACTTGTGAGTTCAGTATCAAACCACCAGTAGAGTTATACTGCCCCCAACAGAGATACACATCAATAACACTGATTGGCCACCACTGTCAAGGGGGAGACATTGGGAGGCGGAGCTTATGCACGAATGTACATATTTGAATGTGAACGCAAGAGATAGAAAAGCAGGGTTTAAGGCGAGAGACTGAAGGTTAATAGGAAAAAAAACCTTAAATTTAGAGATATCAGTTACAAACTTCTTCTACTACTCTTCTTCTTCTACTTACTTATATGAATGTAAGGAAAAATGTATTACAAGTTTTTTTTATGTTATGTTTTTCTATATAAATAAGGCCTTTTAGGGGGGCAAAACTGCACATATAAATCTTTCTTGCTGGCTCTTTGATACAAAAAAATTTACAGAGGATTTAGGATTTCTTATTCAGTATTTGCATCAGCCAGATCTTACTGAAAATTGTTGTAAACATTCAAATTTTGTCCCATTTATTTAGACTAAAGCTTGAATAAATCAGGGTTAGAATTCGATGTCAACAAATCTTTATGAAGGCTTAGTCAAAATCTTGTTAAGTCCAAGATTGTAAAGTTTGGTGTGTGAAGGTGCTACTTCAAAGGCTGATCTTTATGTCTCTGTGGGAGAAAAATACATTAGGAGAAAACGGCGGGTGGATTCAGTGAAATCATTAGACATCTTTGGGAGATTTGACTATTTGGTTGTTTCCAAGTGAAATCTGTTGAGGGAGCAAACTGATCAAAAAACCTCTTCCAATACACCTCGCACGTGCAGTCTCTCAACCATCCATCCGTCCCTGCCGCCCTGGACCGTGCATG
>BJKM01001694.1:10000-18490 GCA_015082035.1 Chaenogobius annularis | reverse complement strand
TGTGTACGAACTGTGCTCTACCAATAAACTTGCCTTGACTTCATTCAATTTCTACCGCTTGTTCCAGTGACTTTGGGCCTTAGGCAGGGAACACCCTGGACAAGGGCCAGTCACAGGGTTAAATACACAGACAAACATTCATTCTCACATTCATTCAGTAGGGGCCAGTTGACCTCACACGTGTGTTTGGACGGTGGGAGGAAGCGGGTAACACAGAGAAATCATGTGATACGACTACTTACTGTCTCATGCTGATTAATCAAGAAGCTCCAAATATTAGATTCCTAATTAGTAAGCAGTAATTAAGTCCTGAATAACTTGTTATTTTGTTGATTGTGTAAGTCTGTCTCTGAGTTTTTGATGTGCAGGTTTACAGTGCTCAATAGAAGTAAAATAGAGGAGGTTTTTATTGTCCTACTTCTGTACAGATGTTAATGCTAAAGTCAGTTAGAGTCACTTAGAGCCATTGTCGCCGTGTGAACGCAAGAACAGGGGTTTCAGGGGGTTCCTCCGACTAAAAACGGACTGGGGGATCATTGTAACTTAGTTCATGGGTACTGTTATGTGTGAAAAGGCCTATTATCACATTATAGATCTGCTAAATATTTGACCGTGCTTTGGTTTGGTATTTTGTGGAAATGTTGGAATAGAAAGTGAAAAGATTCAGATGTTGAGATTGTACAGAATTACAAGACAAAACGTGTTGGTTTGACGGACTCTGGAGCGAGATCATAACATTTGTGTCTAATAAATGTGTTCATCGGAGTGTTCGCTTTTAATGAGCGCTGAAGTCCTCCCAGTGTAACCCAGGAAACTGGACTAAACATGGACTAAACATGGACCAAACATGGACAAACATGGAAACATGGACTAAACATGGACAAAACATGGACAAAACATGGACCAAACATGGACCAAACATGGACTAAACATGGACAAAACATGGACCAAACATGGACCAAACATGGACATAAACTAAACATGGACATGGACTAAACATGGACCAAACATGGACCAAACATGGACCAAACATGGACTAAACATGGACCAAACATGGACCAAACATGGACTAAACATGGAAAAATGGACATAAACATGGGACCAAACATGACAACATGGAAAACATGGACCAAACATGGACCAAACATGACTAAACATGGACCAACACATGGACTAAACATGGACGACTAAACATGGACCAACTAAACATGGACAAAATGGACCAAACTGGACCAAACATGGACATGGACAAAACATGGACAAAACATGACAAACATGGACCAACCATGGACTAAACATGACTAAACATGGACAAAACATGGACTAAACATGGACCAAACATGGACTAAACATGGACAAAACATGACAAACATGGACCAAACATGGACTAACATGGACAAAACATGGACCAAACATGGACCAAACATGGACTAAACATGGACAAAACATGGACTAAACATGGACCAAACACATGGACAAACATGACCAAACATGACAAAACATGGACTTAACATGGGCTAAACCAGTCTCTAAACCAGGACTAAACCAGGTCTAAACCAGGTCTAAACCAGGACTAAACCAGGTCTAAAACCAGGACTGACCTTGGTGAAGACTGGCTTGTTGTTGTTGATGTCGTTGATGCCCACGTGCACCTGCGCGGACGAGCTGAGCGGATGAGGACCTCCGGAGGCGTTGTCGTCGGTTGCCGTGACGTTCAGGACATATTGAGGCCCGGCGAGCAGGGGGGCGGGGCTACGGCGAAGCTTTATCACCCCTACAGGACAGGAGGGGAACTGCAGCTTTACAAGTGCACACACCAAACACACTCATGAAGAAGTAAGGAACGAGGTCAGAACTAAAACAAGATCTGACCCACAGAGTCCTGAACCGCGGTCTCTTGTCCCATAAATAATGAACTCTTTCGGAGTTTCAATAAATAAAACATTATAATAAATAAAACCCTTTATTCAGAAACATTCTCGGTCCAGATGCCTTCAGTCGCCACATTTACACCTTTGTGGTCCATAAAGTCATTTAAAAAATGTTAATGTCCAATAGAAATAATTGTTCGACTAGAGCTTCACAGCAAGAAGGTCCTGGGATCGATGGTGCCTTTCTGTGTGGACTTTGCATGTTCTGCCTGTGTCAGCATAGATTTCCTCCACTAAGAACATGTGCAATAGGCTCCTCCCCCCCACCAGCTACACCTCCTGATGAGGTTGGGCGTCGTCGAGTTTAAACTGTGTGCACCTCTGTGTTTGTCCAGCAGGAAGTTGCTGTCCTCGTTGCCCCCGGTGATGGCGTAGGTCACTGCGTCGCCGTCGGGGTCGTGAGCGTGAACGATGGCGACCAGAGTGTCCGGCCCGGCGTCCTCGCTCAGAAACGTGCGGTATCTGAAACGGGGGTTTCAGAACGATGAGGAAGCAGGACTGTTGCCATAGTGACACGAGCGCACCAACGGGAACAGGTCTCTTCACCGATTAAAGGTACAGTGCGTAACTTTTCATCTGCGTGTTTCCAGGATTAGGCATGTGCTCAACCAGGACTAAAACCAGGTCTAAACCAGGTCTAAAACCAGGACTTAAACCAGGACTAAACCAGGGCTCAACCAGGACTAAACCAGGACTAAACCAGGACTAAACCAGGACTAAAACAGGGCTCAACCAGACTAAACCAGGACTAAACCAGGAACCAGGACTTGAACCACAAACCAGGACTAAACCAGGGCTCAGCGACTAAACCAAACAGGGCTGAACCAGGTCAACCACAGAAGCAGGAGGTCTAAAACCTAAAGGGGACTCACCAGGACTAGGTCTTAACCAGGGCAGGTCTAAACCAGGACTAAAGCAGGTCTAAAGCAGGACTAAACCAGACTAAACCAGGACTAAACGGGTCTAAACCAGGATAAACCAGGACTACCAGTCTAAACAGGACTAAACCACAGGACTGAAGCAGGACTAAACCAGGACTAAAGCAGGTCTAAACCAGACTAAACCAGGACTAACCAGGACTAAACCAGGACAGAAGCAGGTCTATTCCAGGTCTAAACCAGGACTAAACCAGGACTAAAGCGGGTCTAAACCGGACTAAACCAGGACTAAAGCAGGTCTAAACCAGGACTAAACCAGGACTAAACCAGACTGAAGCAGGACTAAACCAGGACTACACCAGGCTGAACCAGGCAGGACTAAAGCAGGTCTAAACCAAACAGGGTCTCAACAGAAGCAGGTCTATTCAGGTCTTAAACCAGGACTAAACAGGACAGCAGGACTAAACCAGGACCTCTTAACCAGAACTAAACCAGGACAACCAGGACTAAACCAGGACTAAAGCGGGTCTAAACCAGGACTAAACCAGAACTAAACCAGGACTAAAGCGGCTACAGAACAAACTAAAACCAGGACTAAAGCGGGTCAAATCAGGACTAAACCTAAACCAGGAGAACTAAACCAGACTAAAGCGGACTAAACCAGGACTAAAGCAGGGGACTAAACCAGGACTAAACCAGGACTAAAGCAGGTCTTAACCAGACTAAACAGGACTAAACCAGGACTAAACCAGGATTAAGCGGGACTAAGGACTAAACCAGGACTAAACAGGACTACAGCGGGACTAAGCAGGAGGATAAACCAGGACTAAAACAGGACTGAAGCAGGACAAACCAGGATAACCAGGACTGAAGCAGGTCAAACTAAACCAGGAGCGGACTAAAGCGGTCTAAACCAGGACTAAACTAGGACTAAACCAGGACTAAAAGCACGCTAAACCAAGACTAAACCAGGACTAAAGCGGGTCTAAACCAGGACTAAACTAGGACTAAACCAGGAATAAAGCACGTCTAAAACAAGACTAAACCAGGACTAAAGCGGGCTAAACCAGGACTAAACCAGGACTAAACCACTAAACCAGGACTAAACCAGGACTAAACCAGGACTAAAGCAGGTCTAAACCAGCTCTGGACACAGCTACTTACATGTTCTGGGAGAAGACGGGCGGCTCGTCGTTGCTATTGGCCGACCCGGATTCGGACGGAGCGGAGCCAGTCCTGGGGGGGTTCCCGCATCCACGGCGACCACCACAAACTCGTACGCGTGATTGGTCCGTTCGAAATCTCAGCCGCCGCGCCCGGACTGAGCGCCGCCCAGAGACGAGATCGAGAATCCTCAGACAGAAACCGAGTACGACAAGTCCGAGTTCAGACCTGAGTCAACAGTCCCGGGCCAGGACTGTGGACCAGAAGAAAGACCGGGTTAGACCAGGACCAAGACCAGGACCAGGAGAGAGAGAGACCAGGACCAGGACCAGGAGAGAGAGAGACCAAGACCAGGACCAGGAGAGAGAGAGACCAAGACCAGGACTCAGGACCAGAAGGTCCAGAAGAAGGCTCTAAGCACAGGGGGATGCTGGGACCATGTCATTCAACTTAGAATAACAGTTAGAGGAACATCGAGGCATAAATCCATTGAATTGAATTGTAATAGAAGTAGTAATAGCAGTAATTGCAGTAATAGTAGTAATAGTAGCAGTAATGGAAGTAGTAATAGTATTTTACCCTGCAGTACAGACGTCCCTGGGCTGATGGTCTCTGGCACATTGTCTCGTGTATAAATGGACTGAAGGAACTCAGGAGTGCAGTCGTTCACGTCTGTGATGTGCACCACCACCTGCAACAAGAGCCAAAGATCAGGAAGAAACAAGCAACAAGAGCCAAAATCAGGAAGAACAAGCAACAAGAGCAAAAGACCAGCAAGAACAAGCAACAAGAGCAAGATCAGGAAGAAAAGCAACAAGAGCAAAGATCAGGAAGAACAGCAACAAAGCCAAAGATCAGGAGAAAAGCAACAAGAGCCAAAGATCAGGAAGAACAAGCAACAAGAGCCAAGATCAGGAGAACAAGAGCAACAAAGCCAAAGATCAGGAGAACAAGCAACAAGAAGACAAGCACAAAGCCAATCAGGAAGAACAAGGCAACAAGAGCCAAAGATCAGGAAGAACAAGCCACAAGAGCCAAAAAAGGAAGACAAGCAAAAGCCAAAGATCAGGAAGAAAAGCAACAAGAGCCAAAGATCGGAAGAACAAGCACAAGAGCCAAAGATCAGAAGAACAAGCACAAGAGCCAAAAGATCAGGAAGAACAAAGCAACAAGAGCCAAGATCAGGAAGAACAAGCACAAGAGCAAAGATCAGGAAGACAAGCAACAAGAGCCAAAGATCAGGAAGAACAAGCAACAAGAGCCAAAGACAGGAAGAACAAGCAACAACGCCAAGCAAGATCGAGCAAGAACAAGACAGATCAGAAGAACCAAAGATCAGGAGAACAAGCAACAAGAGCCAAAGATCGAAGAAAGCAACAAGAGCCAAAGATCAGGAAGAACAGCAACAAGAGCCAAAGATCAGGAAGACAAGCAACAAGAGCCAAAGATCAGGAAGAAGCAACAAGACAACAGCCAAAAGTCAGAAGAACAAGCAACAAGACCAAAGATCAGGAAACAAGAACAAAGCCAAAAATTAGGAAGACAAGCAAAGAGATTCAAAAGATCAGGAAGAACAAGCAACGAAGCCAAAAGATCAGGAAGAACAAGCAACGAGAGCCAAAAGATCGGAAGAACAAGCAACGAGAGCCAAAAGATCAGGAAAAACAAGCAACGAGAGCCAAAAGATCAGGAAGAACAAGCAACAAGAGCCAAAGTTTGCCAATGACCATCTGGATGATCCAGAGGAGTCATGGGAGAAGGTCATGAGATGAGACCAAAATAGAACATTCTGGTATAAACCCACTCGCCGTGTTTGTAAGAAGAAGAAGGATGAGGACCATCCCAAGAACATCATCCCTACTGAAGTGAAATTGAAGATGGGGCGTGGCTGGGTCTTCAACATGACAATGACCTGAAGCAGGAGCCAGTCTCCAGACCTAAATCCAATAGAACATTTTGGAAGGAGCTGAAACGCGTGTTGCTCAGCAACAGCCCTGAAACCTGACATATCTAGAGAAGATCTGTGTGGAGGAGTGGGCCAAAGTCCTGCTGCAGTGTGTGCAGACCTGTCCAGATCTACAGGAAACGTCTGACCTCTGTATCTGTAAACAAAGGCTTCTGGACCAAATCTAAAGTCTGATTTTCTCAGGTTCAAATACTTATTTACCGCAGTAACAAACAAATAAAGTATTTAAACATCCTCACAGTGGAAACGCCCGACGATGAACGTTTCAGACCCATCGTTTAAGTGGGAGAACATGCAAAAGACTACTTCCTCATTCCTCACTTGTGGCATTCACACGTGGCAATTCAAAAATGTGACTTTGTGTTTGTTTTAAAGACTTCATTCTTATTAAGATCTGTTCTTTATGAACTAAAAGAGCTGTATTTGGTCTAAGCCTCATTTGTTTTATGGATTTAAACTCTAAACGATCCAGCGCTCATGACTTTGACTCCACTTTCCTGATCGAACCTAAATAAAGCGCTCTTCTGCGGCGCTGGACGTAAACGTGGTTCTGAGCCGCGGACACTCAACTCGCTCCGCTCTCCGACTAAACCGGGATTTTCTGCCAAGGATCAGGCGCCACGGGGACCGGATCTGAACCGGTTTAACTCGGCCCAAGTCCGGCTCCAGGACTCTGCGAGCGCGAGATAACGATCAACCGGGGACTTAAACCGGAACCCGACCGGATCTGCGGTCGGCCAGTTCGCCGGGATAATGTCCATTTGACTTCTGGTGTGAGATGTTTGGACTAAAAACCAGACGTGCGACGTGTTTGGCGCCGTTTGAGCCCTGACGAGCGTGAACTGCTCTGCTCCACATTTGGCGCTTGTCGTTCAGGAAGAGGTTTTTGGGGGGTTTTTTGCAGCTTTGCGCTCCCGCTCTGGCGCCGCGGGTTGCGTCAGCGCGTCTGAATCAGCTCATCACGTTTTCATGAGCTCAGAACCTGAAACATGATGTAACCGCAGCAGAATTATGCATGAACCTCGGCTCTGCGAACACGGTCTCCAAACGGCTGACACCGCACAAACCAAGCCCTTTTGGAGGCGCTCGTCCACGACGTCCTCGAGGCCTCAGACGGACGTCATCGTTCCACGGGATATTTCACTCATGTTGTGTACTGTGTTATAATATGACTGTATTCGGCACATTCAGTGAGAAGAAATCACACGCTGACATCTTTGCATCACGTGACCTGAACGCGCAGGTTTAGGATCGTACTTAGAAATGGTTTCTTTGGTCCAGATCAGGGCTTCAGGGTTAGAGCTAGTCAGGTGTAGTTCTGCGTCAGCTGTAGCTGTAGTTCTGCGTCAGCTGTAGTTCTGCGTCAGCTGTAGTGCGTCAGCTGTAGCGTCAGCTGTCAGCTGTAGTTCTGCGTCAGCTGTAGTTCTGCGTCAGCTGTAGTTCTGTCAGCTGTAGTTCTGCGTCGCTGTAGTTCTGCGTCAGTAGTTCTGCGTCAGCTGTAGTTCTGCGTCAGCTGTAGTTCTGTCAGCTGTAGTTCTGCGTCAGCTGTAGTTCTGTCAGCTGTAGTTCTGTCAGCTGTTAGTTCTGTCAGCTGTAGTTCTGCGTAGCTGTAGTCTGTCAGCTGTAGTTCTGTGTCAGCTGTAGTTCTGTAGTTCTGCGTCAGCTGTAGTTCTGCGTCAGCTGTAGCGTCAGCTGCGTCAGCTGTAGTTTCCGCGTCAGCGTAGTTCTGCGTCAGCTGTAGTTCTGTGTCAGCTGTAGTTCTGTCAGCTGTAGTGTCAGCTGTAGCTGTCAGCTGTAGTCTGTGTCAGCTGTAGTTCTGCGTCAGCTGTAGCTCTCGCTGTGTCAGCTGTAGTTCTTGTCAGCTGTAGTTAGTTCCGCGTCAGCTGTAGTGTGTCTGTAGTTGTCAGCTGTAGTTCGCGTCAGCTGTATCTGTCAGCTGTAGTTCTGTGTCAGCTGTAGTTCTGCGTCCTGTAGTTCTGTCAGCTGTAGTTCTGCGTAGGCTGTAGTTCTGCGTCAGCTGTAGTTCAGCTGGCGTCAGCTGTATTCTGCGTCAGCTGAGTGTCAGCTGTAGCTCTGTAGTTTCTGTTTCCGCGTAGTTCTGTGTCAGCTGTAGCTCTGCGTCAGCTGTAGTTCTGTGTCAGCTGTAGTTCTGTCAGCTGTAGTCTGTGTCAGCACGCTGTAGTGTCTGTAGTTCTGCGTCAGCTGTAGTCTGTCAGCTGTAGTAGTTCGCGTCAGCTGTAGTTCTGCGTCAGCTGTAGTTCTGCGTCAGCTGTAGTTCTGTCAGCTGTAGTTCTGTCAGCTGTAGTTCCGTCAGCTGTAGTTCGCTGTAGTAGTTCTGTCAGCTGTAGTTCTTCAGCTGTAGTTCCGTCAGCTGTAGTCTGTCAGCTGTAGTAGCTGTAGTTCTGTGTCAGCTGTAGTCAGCTGTAGTTCTGCGTCAGCGTTAGTTCCGCGTCAGCTGTCTGCGTCAGCTGTAGTTCTGTCAGCTGTAGTTCTGCTCAGCTGTAGTTCTGCGTCAGCTGTAGTCTGCGTCAGCTGTAGTTCCGCGTCAGCT
>BJKM01001693.1:0-18528 GCA_015082035.1 Chaenogobius annularis | reverse complement strand
GTAAGATGCAGACAGCAAGCAGCGTTATGATTTTGTCAAAAACGAATACTCTTTGGGGAACAAACAAAATTCTACTCATTCACACAATGACACAATTATGAGTCATAAATACTAAAAAGGCGGACGTTTTAGTTCTCAAAGAAATGCATACATTTTGCTTTGGTTCTTCTTGGTTCTACTTTTGAGTGAGGTGGTTTGAGCCTATTCACACAGTTTAGAATGATAAATTAACTTTTTTCTTTTACTTTTCACAATTTAGATTTACCAAATGACCTTCTCATGCATCTCATCTACATTATTGTAGTTGTGATGTTAGATCTGATCACTGTCTGCTGAAATATACTCTTCAAAATGCTGTAGATGAAATAAAAAACTATCAATATTTCTAAAACTCCCGATTTTGCTTTCCTCTTTCTGCTTTACACTGCTGCTGCCCTCTGAGACTGACAAACATCTCCTCATTATTATAATCTCGCTTCATCTTTTTGGAATACGTTGCCATTTAAAACCAGGCAAATTGAAAACAGAGAAACTAAAATTTGAGCTATATCAGGAGCCATTCTACTGAACAGTATCAATGCAAAATCTCAATAAATCATAATTTCACTGGAACAAAGATAACACCAGAACCTTTTTGTTGTTGTTTTTCTTTTACACATCGCTAGAGTTGGCATTTCTTACCAAAGAATTAGCCAGACCATGTTGCAAGTTTTTAAGGTTCACTTTTCTAGTGTTGTAAATGTTAATAATAATAAGAATAAATATCAAAGGTGACTTCACTCCATTGTTGTAGTTGTAGTAGTTAAGCCTTGACCAAATGCCTATGAAACCATCATGATTGTTTTTCTTTGCCAAATGTCCAGTGCAAGTAATTTTGTTGTAATTTAGTCATGCCTCAACATTTGGCAATGCTGGCAAGTCCGCCCTTTAAAAAAAAAAATAATAATATTTTTTTTTTAAAATACATGTATTTATTGCACATTAGGGAATCATTCAGTGTGTGCAGTGTACAGTGTGATTCTCAAACTGGAGGCTAACTCATAATTTTACAACAGATAATACAATACTTGGTCCAAAAATTGTTGTAAGATAATGTGAGGAACAAGTAATAACAATAAGTTCTTCATTAAGGCCAAATGGGAACCATTGCAAACATATTTAATTCATGACCAGTACCATGGCCAGCCACATGGGGGAAGTGAGAAGAATGATCCTATGCCTCCTTTCACACATTAAATATTTGTACTCTTGTATCCTTCATGTCCCAGTATGCACCAGGAAGCAGATACTTCTTTTCCAATTAAAGGAATTGTAAGTAGCGTGCGCTCTTCCTTGCTGTTTTAAAAAAGGTGAACCTGTGTTGCCTTCACCTGAAGATAGATCAATAGAAGTAACCCTAAACTACCCTTAACCCTTTCCTTCTCAGTTTAAATGTTGAGGGCAATTCTTATGTTCAGCGCAGAACTTACAGAATTCCAGGCTCAATAAGTGGCAGAGGCACTAGCACTGATTCATGATTGTAGCAGGTGCAGGGCTATTGACCATTCAGATCAGAGAGAGACTTTTAAGTTAAACCAACTGGATTTCAGCTTTGGAGCTGGAAACCTAAAATGAGAGACTCATGTGAGGCTTAGTCTGCTTTCTGACTGGATAATCATACTGAGAACCAAAACACCAAATTACAACACAAACAAGACCATCATGTCCAATGATAGAAATAATTACAATTGCTGATTTGAACATGTTTACTTGGGGAAACAGACAGGCCATGTTCATGAAATTATACATTTGGTTCCTTTAATGTAGATGCAGTGACACCACTCCAGTTTGACCTGGCATCCAAAATTAAAGTCTCTCTCTCTCTCTCTCTCTCTCTCTCTCTCTCTCTCTCTCTCTCTCTCTCTCTCTCTCTCTCTCTCACACACACACACGCCACAGTCTAAACAGACACAGCTAGATCAGGGGTAGCTTTGACTCGGCGTTTTCCACAAGGAGCAAAATGGTCTTTAGATGAGGAAAATAGGCCTCATATTTAATTAAAACTGTGAAAAAGAGCGAATGAAACACAACATGCGATGCGACAAACCGTGGAGCTGACACGCCAGCGAGCGTAAAACCAAAGCGGTTCAACTTCTTACAAATGTCTAAATCATGTTTTCATGAATGCAACCGAGTGTAAAATAGTTTGCTGCTTTTCTTAAAATTAAATTGAATCTAAAATGCACCAGAAAGCAGACATTATGCACATATAAATTAAATATATATGTTTTTAATACTTCCGAAATAGTGACCTCTAGGTTGCATTACAGATAACCCCTATTTATTTTGTACATGTTTGAAGTGAGTTGGTGACCTGTATTTCTGCTTAGGGCACCCAAATGGTCAAGGGTTCTTCTGAATTCTCTTTCATCACCTTTTCCTCGATTCCTCCATTCTTCACTTGTCATTTATGTCCCAACAAACCAATGAGAGAGGGCCACAGAGGAAGTGACAGGTTGTTAATTGACTCAGTCCTCTCAAAGACTACGGTTGGCGGCTGAAGAACTGAGGAATCAACGATCATCTACTGATTGATACAAGTATTTATCATTTTCAAACTTCAACACAAAAGCAATTCATTACAAGTATATCAAACTTTATTTACACTATTTGCCAATCAAAAATGTCATATGTCCATACTTTTCTTACTCTTATTGTAAAATAAATGGAGTCACAGTCTTTATCATCGCCTGTTCATTCCGCGGTGGTCCTCGTTGTCCTATATTGCTTTTCTAGTGCTCATCTCAGTACGCTCAAGCCATGACGGATGAACCCACAGGCCAATAGTTTGAGAGGATTAGGTCTGGAGCTCGAGCCCTTGGACTGCAAATACATTCATAGTCTTCACACCAAGGATTATGCCAAATCAATTCTAAATCTATAAATAAAATCCCCAAACGTCACCCTGGTTGTATGGCCAAATATACGGACAAACTAAGTGAAGCTAGTATCGGTCAATGTCGGCGATGTAGTACTGGTCTGTATAGGTACCTTTTGCTAGGAACACCATTACCGGCGATTGTCGTCATATACGGAACTGGTCAGAGTTATATAACCTTCGTAGTGGTAGAAATCACCTGTGTTATCAATTTCTGCCTTTAGCTGAGGCGATAACGTGGCGGGGGGGATGCAAGGTATAAGTTCGTACGCCCATTTTCTGATTGTTCTTATGTAATTTCGTTGGTTCATACCACCTTTTCGCGACGTTCGAGTGCGAGGTATGTCGAACCTGCGTTATGTGTAGCTTGGCGGGATTGGCGAATTCTGGTTCGGGCTCAATTGAACCGGAATGAGTCCGAATAGTATCCACTTGAGTGTAGGTATGGAGATAAAGAGTCAGGCCGGGCCCCGCGGCTGCACCACCGGAGGAAAGACCGAAGCAAACGGTGTCACTCAAGTGCGGTGAGGAGAAGATGTCCACGCCTCCCTGCATAGTTTCAGAGGTTCACGGTGGAGGAACAGGGACCCTCAGGTAAGTCTGAATTCACTGCGTTTGGAAGGAAAGAAGAACAAATCAATCAGGACTATGCGGACGCACAAAACAATCAGTCACCATTCTTTTCCTCATGAACATAAATAAGACATTCTAAACCAGTGCCATTTAAAATAAAAGTCTTCCTCCAAAGTCTGAACCCAAGCTGAGCATCGACAATGTGATGCAACTAAATCTCTATTCAAGTCTTTTGGTCCTTTTCGATCTTCAAGAACCAAAGTACATTTGCGCAGAGCATGGTGGCCCCTTGAGTGAGAAGAGAGAATATTGAAGACCAAACGTGACCTCATAGTGTTGCTCTGCAGATGTCGTTCGGCTTGACTTCTGGACAACAATGTCGTCAAATATTACTTGTTGATGAACTCGGACCTACAAAACCCATTTGAAGAGGAGGAAGAAATGCAAGCCAGTCCCTCTTACTTTCTGTTGGAATTCAGGAAGGTCTGGGCCCCCAGAGTCTGGGGCCGGACTCATCACGGCTGAGCATGTTGTGCCTGTCACAGTCATTGGGTGAGAAAGTAGAATGAATAAAAGCATGTGGCCAGGCTAGAAGAAATGTACATATGCATACACATCATTTAAATAAGTTCTTTGGTTCTAGTCCTTTTGTGACCAGATGAGAGTTATTGAGCAACGCCTAATTTATAAGGGAACAATAATTAAACCCCCCCTAATTATAGGCAGCACAGTTTGTTTTAATTGATTTGACGGAGGCTTACAACTTCAGTTACATTTGATTTACTTATAGTACTTCAGTAGCCTTCACTCAGAGGTAGAACAGAGCAGGTCTCTCCGTGTACAGGGGGGACCGCCCCACCGCCATCAGACCACCAAGTTCACCCAATCGTACACTGGCTCCAGTGCTGCCGTGCCCCTCACGCCTTGGCTCGCACGATTACATACTGTGAATGTTATTTGACATTTTGCTCATTGTAAACTGTAAAATGAACTGCGACTAAGTACGAGAGGGGCGGGATAGGGGGTAGGTCGAAACAGGAACTTTTCTGAGCGCTGGAGTCAAAACGGGATTAACTCAAACATGCAGGAATCAATCAAAATACAACCCAGACTAAACTAATGATGAGAAACACTGCTGGAACAAGGTTAAAGCTAAAGAGGGTTGATTTGGTTTAATATGTCCTCTTCAACAGCTTCAAAGGCAGGAAACATAAAAGTGTGTCCAGTAAATAGTAAACGCTGCTCTGAGTCTGCTCTTGAGTCAACATTAGTGTAAGCCTCAAAGTCGTCTCTGTTGTTTGCTCTGTTATAGACCCTGACACGCGGCCCCCCCCCCCCTTTAACGAGCTCCGGGCCTGACAGGTGAGTCCAGACCTGCTCCTCTGCCTCTGCCTTCGTAAACACTCCCCCCTCACCGACCGCACAACCGCCGCACGACCGCCGCACAACCAGCCTTTTGACATTATTAATTGGCTCTTTCTGTACAGCCAGTCAAAGCAGAGCAAAGAGGTTATCGGGCCCAAATCACTCATTTGATGCTAAAAATCGCTGACAATCCACACACACACACACACACACACACACACACACACACACTCTCTCTCGCGCTTTTTAAACTCCGGCTATGATTCTAAGGAAAGAAGTATTTAATTAATTTGAACCCGAGAAGGAAGAACATTTTCAGGAGATTATTGCCTTCCATTATGAGGCTAATGTAGCAAGCGCTTTATTCCAATTAGCCTGAGCTACGAGAGGAAATAGGTCCGGTTCATAATGGCGGGGGCTGGCTCCACACATCTCCTCAATTACAGAGGCGCAGTGTCCGCTCGTATCTCCACATCGCAGTAATTAACGGTCTGCTGGCGGACCATTATCCCGAACGGAGAAGAGGGGCAGAAAAGGGGGCAGGAGTGGGGGGGGAGCTGGCCCGGGACGGCATGATCGGACTCAGGACCAGCGTTAGGGCACAGATGCTACAACTGATAAAGAGAGATTTGAGATTTGTTCATTTACAAGTCGCATTATTTTATTATAGCTCCTAAAGAAGGGTGCAAACGTGCAAAGTAACGATCGCGTGGATGCACAAGGTGAATCTGCGGCCTCTTTAACCAAATAATAAATGCAGGTGATGAAGGAAACCAGGGCCTGGATGAAACTCCCCCAGAGAAAGGATTTCACGATATCAAATATGTGTAATAGTTCAAAGATTATTGTGAGTAAAAACATCCCGATTTAACCATTTGTCACGATTATTGAGACTATGACCACTTTGTTTCATTCCCGTGGTCTAACATGTTACAATTCCTCATGTTTGTGACCGGTTTTACACATTTGAACATCCTGAAAGACAAAATAAAGTTAAATGTGACTCAAAAAGCCAGATTTTAAAAAGCTCTTTACATTTAGGTCTATTTTTGGCCAATATATTGAACAAAAAGTACTTAATTTTGCTTCTGAAACCGTCACAAATATAACTTTTTGGTCCTTCTGAATATATCGCGACCTGAATAATCGATTAACTGAATAATCTTAACATCCCTAACCCAGACACGAGGACAAACAGGCAAAACTCCACGCAGAAGCGCAACGAGGAGTCGAACCGGCAGCCTCCCTGCTGTGAGGTGAATGTGCTAGCCACTGTAGTGATGACTAAATGTATGAGAAACAGTGATACAAACATAAAGCTGCTGCCATCGTTTTACACTCTAATCTAATCTAATCTAAACTCAAATTGAAAGTGTTCAGTAACTAAACTAAAACATTCAAAGTATTGTTCCCATCACAGCAGAGGTCCTGTACGAGCCGTGTTCTCACCTGTCAGACGTGCCCTCATTACCTGCTCCTCCACTCTGCCCTCCGCCTCCTCCTCCCCCTGGCGCCGCTGCTGCTGCTGCTGCTGCTGCTGCTGCTCAGGGAATCCCTCCTCAAACAAACAACAAACAAAGCCTCCGGAGCGGTGGGCAGAGTGGTGTTAGTGCGGTGGGCCTGACACAGCTCTAATGAGGAGCACAAACCTCCACACGTGTTCAGTGTTCACACGCGCCACGGCCTGTTTACAGTAATACACTGCATGTACTGGCAAGGAGGCATTAGATAGTATCAGGGATGGAACTCTGGCTGTGTGCACCTCAGTATGTTCTACTCAACAGAAGTGTGAGGATGAAGAAGGACTATGAAGAAAGAGCGGAGACTACATTAGAACTGAACCAGGAAAAGGGCAGAACAGAGTGGAAATCAGGACTGAACTAGAACTAAACCAGGTCTCACAGGCTCACTAGACTGAAGTGTGCAGGAGAATTGGGACAGTCCACACTTCAGAGCGTTGTGAATGCGGTAAAGAAAAACGGCAGCGTGAATTAGCTGCCAGTGTTGTTCAACCGCAGCTAAACGACACACAGCTCAGGTCAGTTTAGATCATTTGTTGAATTGGCCACAAACTGTTGCTGGACAGTCACAGATTTATTCCAACTATCATCTCTTTAACTGTTAAGACGTTCCCTTTCCATTGTTTCCTGTTAGCGCTCGCGGCTAAGTCGCTAAGGCCAAAGCGCCGCGCCCCTTGACAACATAATAGTGGATGATATGCCTGCGGTGTGGGGCAGGCCGCGGCGTCCTGAGTCTGAGTTCGGCTCTCGGCAGTTTGCTGTATGTCATTCCCCGTGCTCATCCCATTTCGCGCTGTGCCTATCCTGTCAAATAATGCATTACGGGCCAAAAAGCCTTCAAAAAAAGAAAGAAAGAATGATTATGACATGCAATATGTGTAGTTATCAGTTTTTCTCATATCTTTTAAAACAGGGTTGTGGCTAATGTACTAGTCAGATCACTTGAACGGTGTGCATTGTTTCACGACACCCCGCCCACGTCACATTCATCCATTGTGAGCACAGCTTCTGCCCCGTCTGTGAAGGATGTGAGCCCAGTGAAGGCAGCACTCAGAGATAACCGTGGGGGGGGATGTTCTCACACATCATGTGCGGCGTTCAAGCTGAGACTGCACGGTCCATTAAATCCTACCCCGCGCTTAATCTTGTCACTCTTGGCCACCCATCCGACCCGTCTCCCTAAAGATCGCTATAATGGACCTTATCAATCAGCCTCAACTCTCACGAGCCTTCGCTCTCAAAATGCTGGACTTCTGGTGGTCGCAAGGGTCGCCTCTAAAAGCACAACGAGCTAGTGCCTCTAAGCGTAGAGCCGCTTCCCTCACAAGACCTCCTGTCGGTCTTCGTCGACGTAATCAGCTCCTGTACATGGTGTAAAGAGGCCGCTCCTCGAACACACGTACTTCCGACACAGTCTCCGACACAGCTCCTCTCCCCTTCGATGTCGTAAGACCAGACGGCTAGACCTTGGCTCATGTTCACGTACGTGTACCATATTGAACTGGCTTCTGGCTCATCCGCGGTGGTCGCGAGCAGCGCCTCATGTAGTGCGGAGGACACAGGAATAAAACCTATCCACGTGGACTCGATTAGCTCCGCTGCTTGACCCCGGACCACGCCCTTGGGCCTGTATGCCGGGTGGGGGCCTAGGATGAGATGTAATTGCGGGGTGGCGATGCTCCTCATAATTGCGGCGCGAGCATCTTCTTGCATTGGTGTCGTTTATACACTTTTAATCTAACTATTTCTATGCAAACGCGCCAATAGCCTTCGACATTCAGGCCCACATGCACGGGTCAATTATCTTATTGTAGGTCTGCAACAGGTGATTAAGCACCAGGGGCAGGAATTTATATGTATCAATCTATCGTGTAGTTTCTCAATTGACCTCTCCTTGTGACGCTCTGGCTCTAACACTGTGTAATCTTTATTGGTCCGTCTCCTGACGCGCGGTGCGAGAGACCAGGGCAGTGTCATTCAATTAGGAGGTCTTTACAAGTAAGGAGGTCGCGTAGGTGGAATTCCTAGGGATCTGCCCTCCGTGCGAATAGGTTCCTCGTGCTCGGTGGAGAGAGAGCAGAGGGAATACTTGTGTGCTTGGCGGACGCAAATAAATGACAGTAGGTGGTGCTACTACTACACAGACTCGTCTTAAAAATGAGACGAGTTACTTTGTTAGTGCCATTTTTCTGCTGGCGTGCCCTCTTGTGTGAGCGTATAAGAAGTACTAAGGTGTTCTAAGTTTTTTAACGACCACACGCCACCTGAAGGATGGTGAAGATAAGTCATACACTTCTCTCTTTCCGCTCATCATGGCGCGATCTTCAAGTCGCTGCTTTTGCAAACAAAGGTTCCTGAAACAGATTATTTGGCGCAGTATAAAATAAAACAGATAACTTAGAACAAAGAAACACCTTCATATCTAAAATAACACTCTTATTTTAAGCTGTCAAATGGACAGAAAATATGCACCAGGGATGGATTGACATTGGTGTCCCGTATTCTGTGCCCGATCAGGAGTCATCCAAGCAAGTGGATGTTCGCACTGCGTTTACATGTGGTAAATTCTCACCAGGATTTCTACATTTTCCCAAAGAGGTTGGATTCAGAGGATGTTTCTGCACACGAAGGGATAAAAGTTGGGCTTGCGCAGGAAGTAGTGGTCATAAGTGAAAACGATAGGATGCGGACAGGGACAGAGTATAACAGTTTTTGCAGTCACTCAGGACATAATGTTTTAACTCTTAGTTTTGTTGTGTTTTGCTCGAAATGGTTGCCATGACGACAGAAGGAAAGCACCCCTCGAGACCAAACTACTCCGTTGGTGAATATTTGGGCCGCTTACATCATAAATAAATTAAAATTGAATAATGTTTTTTTTATTCTTGCTCAGTGTTTTATGTCCACTTCAGGCGAGACAATTCCTATGTTTGTGAATTTTGTTCATTGACAATGGAAATAAACTCTTTCTGATTCTGATTCTGATTAAACATGTGCGAAACATTCACGCACATGTTATTACACACAAACTGAAATCCTGACACACTTTGACCTGTAGTTTGAACTCGTGCTTGAACCCAATCCGCAGAGTTCATTGCAGGAAATGATTAGCAGCAATAAGTATGAAGCATAATTACTCCTGTGAAACCAGAGCTGCGTTTGAAAGCCGCTCGTGAAGACGAGATGATCAGAAAGAAAGACTCGATGAAAGACCGCACATTTAAAAAACTCTACATAAACGCTGCTGTCACATTAGGAAAGAATGTGAAGGAGGAAGGAGGGAGGAGGGGAGGAAGGAGGAAGGGGGGAGGAGGAGGAGGGTAAGGAGGGAGGAGGGGAGGGAAGGAGGGCAGGACGGGGGAGGGAAGGAGCGGCAGGAGGGGAGGAGGCAGGCGGTGAGGAGGAGAGGAGGGAGGGGATAGGAAGAAGGAGGGAGGGAGGTAAGGGGGAGGGAGAGGGAGGAGGGAGGAGGGGAGACAGAATCGCGAGTCGACGCGGGCGGGAGACGGATGGAAGGTAGCGAGGAGGTGGAGGGAGGGAGGGGGAGCAAGGGAAGGCAGAGGGAGGGGAAGGCGAGGAGGGCTGAGGGAACGGATGGAAGGGAGGGAGGAGTTAGGAGGTAGAGGGCAAGTGAGGGAGGAGGGAGAGTGGATATGTATGGAGTGTTATCGCGTGGCTGAGGCGTAGGTACCAGGGAAGAGGGTACGCAGGAAGGAGGTGAGGCCTCAGGGTAGGAGCGGTAGGGCTGCTACGGCAGGGCACTCTTGAAGGGAGGAGACGGCACACCGGTGGAGGCAGGAGGAGGAGGAGGAGCTGGCAGTAGGGAGCGCCAGAGGAGGAGACGGAGAGGGAGGAGGTCCAGGAGAAGAAGGAGAGTCCGAGGGAGCGAGGGAAGGAGTGGTCAGCGTAGTGCGACTGAGGAGGGAAGGAGCGCGAGGAAAGGAGGGAGAGAGGGAAGGAGGGAAGGGGAGAAGAGGAGGGTGGTAGGGGCACACGTGCGAGAGGCGGAGGGAAAGAGTTTGGTAAGGCCGGAGCTGTGGCTCTCTGTAGCGAGGAGGAGGGATAGTGGTGCAGGTGTGTGAAGGTGGAGGTCGCAAGGAGGTGCACAGGGTTGTGATGGGTTCAGAGAATGAAGAGAAGCCGGGTACTTGTATGAGTCCATCTGATCGCAGTGCCTTCCTGGAGGGTGTATGTCACTGGAAGGGGAGGGGGGAGGAGCGGAGTAGGGCGTCGTGTGATCGGAGATGAAACGGGCAGGAGCTCGACTCGAGTGGAGCGGATATCAGAAACTGCGCGAGTGCCAGGGCTGAGAAGCTCGCACAGTGGAGCGAAGGTGGTAGGAAGGGCGAGCGCAGTGTCTTGGGAGGAGGGCAGCCGAGGGAAGAGAGGGAGGAGGGAGGGAGGGAGGGAGGGAGGGACGGGGGGAGGGAGGAGGGAGCAGGGAAGGAAGGGAGGGGGGAGGGAAGGGAGGGAAGGGGGAGGCTGAGGGAGGAGGGGAGGAGGGAACGGAGGGAAGGAGGGAGGGAGGGAGGGAGGGAGGGGGAGGGAAGGAGGGAGGAGGGAGGGAGGGAAGGAGGGAGGGAGGGAGGGGGAGGGAGGGAGGAGGAGGAGGGGAGGGAGGAGGAGGAGGAGGGAGGGAGAGGGAGGGAGGGAGGGAAGGGGGGAGGAGGGGGGGAGGGGGGGGGGGACAGGAGGACGGAGGAGGAGGGCAGGGAGGGAAAGGAGGGCGAGGAGGGAGGGAGGGGGGGGGGGGGGAGGGAGGAGGGAAGCGGGGGAGGAGGGAGGGGGGGGGGGCCCTCCTGGGTTGATATTGAGGGAGGGAGGGGAGGGAAGGGGAGGGAAGGTGGAGGGGGAGGGAGGGGAGGGAAGCAGGACCTCTTCCCCTCTGGTTAGGTTTTATTTTTGTAGCTTTCTCTTCTTCTCTCTGTGGAGCGTGTGCCTGCTGTAAGTGTCCCAGCACACCAGCCTCAGACTGATTTTGAGATGCAGTTCATACAACAGTTATTTCCGCAAGTTTTGACCAATTTAAAGAAAATGTAAACAAATTTTATTTATGAATTTGTTTCAATTTTGAAATATTAAACAAAAACACACAAAAACACGTCCAGAGAGCCAGAGTTAGTCCAAAGTCTATCAAATATGTCAATTCTAAAATGAAATCTTTGATTTATTCACTAAGTGCTCATTATTCACAAGGAAATTCAACTGTTGGAGAAACAGCGCCACCAGGAGGTAAACCACTGTCACATGTTCTGGGACTGTCCTGTTGCTCACAAACATGTGATTGAAGTTCACAGCGCTCTGCAGACTGATTTTGACATTTCACCCTGAACTTTAGAACTCTGTACTTGTGCCTCAGAACTCCTGCCATGGACACACGACATGGAATGTACTTGGACTGACATAGGAACAGACATCAGGCAAATGGAACAAATCACATTCAGACTGATTTGGAAATGGACAAATTTGATGGACTTGGGACCAAATGGACTTTTAATTTACTGTAATAGAGTATTTTATTTTAATGTAATAGAGTATTTTATTTGAATGTAATAGAGTATTTTATTTTAATGTAATAGAGTAGAGGACATCTGTTTGTATTTCTATTTAAACATCTGCTCTCTGGTTAGGTTCGGTCGGTTTTTGGCGTTTTATGTCAAAATTGAAAAAACAAAACAAAACTACAATTAAACAAGGGTCTAAACACTGGGCCGACTATAGACACAGAGACTTTGGCTCTTTGATTGGTCTGACCTATGACCTCTGCCTCTTAAATCCAAACCGGCACCAGAGTCCAGACTTAGTCCAAATTGAATCCTGATCCTCATATAGTTTAGTCCTGGTTAAGACCTTGTTTCGGCCTCGTTTTCCCTGATTTACAACACGAGCTGGCCACAGTCTGCTTATCTGACCACACCACTCTCTCTCCTGTATGTCCCCCACTCTCCCTCTGCGGCCCCCGCTCAACCCCCAGGTCTCCCCTCCCCCCAGTCCCCTATGATTCTCTGTAATTGGTTTAGACATAATTTACTGGGCACTTGGTAATGTTGCGTCTCAGGATCTGATAGAGACGGATCCAGTTAGCAGAGACTCTGACTAAAAGGCCACCATTGTGTTGGAGTGGAGAGGGGGAGAGGGGGGAGAGGGGGGCGAGTGAGGGGGAGGGGTGAGGAGAGAGGGGAGAGGAAGGGAGGAAGAGAGAGGGAGAGAGGAGAGAGGGTGGGTGGGAGAGAGAGAGCGGGGGAGAGGGGAGAGAGAGAGAGGAGAGAGAAATCCAGTCAAACAATAGAACAGAGTGGTCTTTCTCTCAAGTGAATTGTTTAATTCAGCGTTCAGTCTGACTGAATGTCCCACCCATACGAGCAGAAGATTCCATTACGATTTAAGTAAGGATTCTCTTTTTTAACAAAGATGTCCTCCTTAACTCCTCCTTAACTCCTCCTTAACTCCTTAACTCCTCCTTAACTAACCTCCTTAACTCCTCCTTAACTCCTCCTCCTCCTTAATCCTCCTTAACTCCTCCTTAATCCTCTTTAACTCCTCTTAACTCCTCCTTAACTCCTCCTTAACTCCTCTTAACTCCTCCTTAACTCCTCCTTAACTCCCCTCTCCTTAACTCCTCTTAACTCCTCCTTAACTCTTTAACTCCTTAACTTCCCTCTTTAACTCCCTCTTTAACTCCTCCCTCCCTTAACTCCTCCTTAACTCCTCCTTAACTCTTAACTCCTTTAACTCCTCCTCTTTAACTTTAACTCCCTTTAACTCCCTTTCCTCCTTTTAACTCCTCCTTTAACTCCTCTTAACTCTTTTAACTCCTTTTAACTCCTCTTTTAAACTCCTCTTTAACTCCTCACTCCTCCTCCTTAACTCCTCTTAACTCCTCTTTAACTCCTCTTTAACTCTCCTTAACTCCTCTGTAACTCCGCTCCTCCTTAACTCCTCTTTAACTCCTCTTTTAACTCCTCTTTAACTCCTCTTTAACTCCTCCTTCACTCCTCCTTCACTCCCCCTTAACTCAATCCTAACTCCTCTTTAACTCCTCTTAACTCCCTTAACTCCTCTTTACTCCTCCTCCTTTAACTCCTCTTTAACTCCTCCTTAACTCGTCTTTAACTCTTTAACTCCTTTAACTCCTCCTTAACTCCTCCTTAACACCTCCTTAACTCCTCCTTCACACCGTCTCTTCTCCTGCTCAGAACCTTCTCCTCACGGTCTTCAATAGAGTGGCTTTAAGATGAAGATGAACGGCGCTCTGGGTCCGGAGCTCGAGTGCCTTCTGTGCTGATAAAGCCTCTTGTGCAGTGACTGTTTAGTCTCACTATGTGCGCTCTTTACCTAACCCTAGCCTCCTTGCTGGTGCTTAAATGAAGTGAAATAGTTTTAGATTAAGCGCAGTACTTTCTACTGTACTTTGTTACTTAGGGTTAGAGCTGCAACACATATGCATGCCCATCCTCCTCTCACACCAGAACATCTGCAGGTTTTATAACGAGAGAAGTCTGAGTGTGCAGAGGAAAGAGGCTCCTTATCTGCTCATTACAGTCCATAAAGTCTGAGAAACTCTGCTCCAGATGATGTACAGCTCAGATCTTCACAAGGGCGTTCAGTGATGTCAGCACTTGGATCATGAATGATGAATGATGAATGAATCTCTCTCTCTCTTTTCTCCGCCTCTCTTTGTCTCTCTCTCTCTTCTCCTCTCTCTCTCTACTCTCTCTCTCTTTCTCTCTCTTCTCTCTCTCTTCTCTTTTCTCTCTCTTTCTCTCTCACTCTTCCACTCTCTCTCTTTCTCTCTCTCTCTCTCTCTCACTCTTTCTCTCTCTCTCTTTCTCGCCTCTCTTTCTCTCCACTTTTCTTCTCTCTTCTCTTTCTCGCGCTCTCTTTCTCTCACTCTTTCTCTCTCTCTCTTCTCTCTCTTTTCTCACTCTTTCTCTCTCTCTCTCTCTCTCTCTCTTTCTCTCACTCTTCTTTTCTCTCCTCTTTTCTCTCACTCTCTCTCTCTCTCTTTCTCTCCTCTTCTCTTCATCTCTTTCTCTCTCTCTCTCTCTCTCTCTCTTTCTCTCTCTCTCTTTCTCTCTCTCTCTCTCTCTCTTCTCTCTCTCTCCTCTCTCTCTCTCTCTCTCTTTCGCTCTCTCTCTCTTCTCCTTCTCTCTCTCTCTCTTTCTCTCACTCTTTCTCTCTTCACTCTTCTCTCTCTCTCTCTCTTTCTCTCTCTCTCTCTCTCTTTTCTCTCTCTCTCTCTCTCAGCTCATGTTAGAGGGCGGAGCATGAACGGACCTCTGAACACGCCCACAGACTGAGCCGCAAATAATAAAGGGTTAAAAATGGTTTTAATATTTAATCAATGTTGGCAAAGGTTTGGAACATTTGGATTTCTGACTTTAGCAAACTTAAGTAATATTAAGATCAATATGAGGCTCGTGTCCGACGCTTCACACATTTGGAGGAATCAAAATAAAAACCAGAGTTTAGAGTTTCTGAAATGACTTGTTTCAATAAACACATTTAAAATAATACAGCTGACTCCGGAGAGTGTGTTTACGACAGTAACACGAGACGCTTCAAATACTTCAAAATAACACTGCGCTGCTCCTCCAAACTACCCAAATTACGCCGATTAAGAAGTAATTTTAGTCTCATGTTTAACCAGAAAAGGCAAAGACAAGCGAGACGTGTCGAGACGTGAAACTCTGGAAAATATGAACATGAGAAATCTGTTTGGATCTGTTTATGAAATTGTGCCGCATTTGATTTATAGTGAAGCTTTCTTTAAGAACAGACTGCAAAAGCACATTAAAACACCTAAACAACCCCACATAAAAACACATAAAAAAAACATAAAACATATTAAAAAGCACATCAAAAACACATTAAAAAACACATTTAAAAAAACATAAAAACACATTAAAAAACACATTTAAAAAAACATATTAAAAACATAAAAAAACACATTAAAAACACATAAAAAACATAAAAAACACATGAAAACATTTCAAAAACACATAAAAACACATTAAAAACACATTAAAACACAGAAAACAGAAAAAACACATTAAAACATAAAAATAAACATAAAACACATTAAAAAAAACATTAAAAAAATCATAAAAACACATTAAAAAAACACATTAAAAACACAGACCTCTGTGTAAATTTGAGACCTCAGAGGTTTGAGGTCCTGATCAAAGACCTCAGTGTAAGGGTGAAGTCCTGATCCAAGACCTCAGTGAGCGGGGCGAGTGTGAGGTTTGTTGTTGTTCTGGACCATTTGCAGATTGAAAGAGCTTCATATACTTATTTGTAACTTTATACAGTTCAACAAGTTATTTTCTTTCTGTTCCTAACTGGCCCGACCATGAGCCAAAGAGGAACGTTTGAAGCCTGGTCTTAAATGAAGAGACTGTGTCGGAGACTGTGTCGGAGACTGTGTCGGCCTCTTTAACATGGACAGGAGCTGATTCCACAACACAGGAGCTTGGGAGTTAAACACTCTACCTCCTACTGTGCTTTTAGAGACCCTTGGGACCACCAGAAGTCCAGCATTTTGAGAGCGAAGTGCTCTGATTGGATGATAAGGTCCTATAGCCTCTTTGAGGTCGGATGGGGCGTGGTCATTTATGGCTTTGTGAGTCAGGAGGAGTTTAAATGTGATTCTAAACTGGACAGGAGCCAGTGAAGAGACTCCAGCACCGGCGTAATGTACTCTCTTCTTTTAGTTCCTGTTCCTAATCTTGCTGCTGCATTTTGAACCAGTTAAAGCTTTTTACGGAGCTTTCAGGACGCGCTGCAGCAGGAGTTACAGGAGTCTAATCTAGATGTTACAACGCATGGACAAGTTTTTCAGCATCGCTTTTAGTCCAGATTTGTCTGATTTTGGCTATATTACGCAGATGGAAAGAGGCTGTTTTACAGGCTTGTTATGTGTGCTTTGAATGAGAGCTCTTGGTCCAATCAGACTCCAAGGTTTCTTCCAGTGGAGCTGGAGCCACACTGACGTGGTCAGTGGGACCACTGCTCAGATAAAGCGTCTCGTAGATGATAGGGCCTATACATGACCTGGGTTTTCAGGTTCAGAAGCAATAATGAATGTCATCAGTTTTTATCTCCTTCACACAACACCAAGCTGTCTGCTTATCGTCTGATCGGGTTCATTGATAAATACAGCTGTGTGTCATCTGCAGAGCAGGAATGAATGATCATTGACTAACGCAGCATAAAAGAGAAACAGACCTGACAACTGAACTTGTGGCACACCGTAGGTACTTTTAGAACAGGAGAGCTTGGTACATTAACAAACTGGTACCTATCCATAGTAGGATTTAAACCACGAGGGCGGAGCCTTGACACCTACATCAGATTCAACCTCTTGCATAGCATTTGTGGTCGATGTGTCGAACGCGCACTGAGTCAATAAACCAGATGAGACCAGTCCATCGTCAGCAGCTTAAGTAACAAATCCATGTTGACTTTAACTTAGTGCAGTTTCTGTGTGGGGCGGCCTCTGACCCTGGACTGGAAAAACTTCAAAATAAAGTATTGTGCTGTAGCGATGGCGACCAAAGCCGTTTAACTAAAACTCTTTCCAAGGATTTAGAGACAAAGGTTATTGAAATACGTCTGTAGTTTATCAACTCCGTTCAAGATTTAGATGAGGCTTTTCAGAAGCGGTTTAATACTGAATGTGAAGGATTGTGAACGAACCACTTTTTAATGAAAGTAATTTATTATATATAACAATAGAATCTATATTAGTGGGCAGAATGTCTTTGAGGAGTCTGCCTTTGAATCGGGTCGTAGAACACAAGATGGTTATTCTAGGAGACATAATGGCTGAAGTCTCTCTGCTTGATCAACAGCAGTGAACCTTTCTAGTGTCACTGATGGATTTCATATGGGACACTAGTTTACAGCTTGGCTTGTTCAGGCGAATATGGGAGGAGTTTCATCTCATTTATTCATTCATTTTCTAACCGCTTTTCCTGTTAGGGGTCACCGCTATCCCAGTGCCTTTGGGCCCTAAGCGGGTACACCCCTGACAGTGCCAACTCGTCGCAGGGTTAACACAGAGACATAGACAACCATTCCCATGATATTATTTCTTTGAACTTTGAGATACATTTTTCCAATATTGTCATTTCTTTATAATTTTATTCTTGGAGTTGGATAACTTTATGAATGAATTCCAAAGGTAATTGAATCCAGATGAATCCAGATCCAGATCCAGATGCTCCTCAGCTCCCTGGGAGAAACGGTCTCTCTACTCCATTATGAACGGTTCTTCATCACGGCCTCGAAGAAGAATTGGTTCTCCTCCTGAGTGTGGTCTAGCTCCACCGTGTTATCTGCAAATTGAGGCGCGTCCTCCTGTCCGTCCGAGGAGTCGCGGATCTCTCCTTCACTGTGGAACTCCTACAGGTTTTTTCCTGGCGAGAAGGAGGGTCTAAGGACAGGGGGGCTTGGACATCTGTCCTAAGGACACAGGACGCTGAGACATTTCCAAGTCCTTATGAACACTGTTTATTTTGTTTTCCACTGTCGCCCCTGAGGCAACTACTGTTGTGATTTTGGGTGTTACAAAAATAAATTGAATTGAATTGAAATGGAATTAATTAGGAATGATCTAACAATATAGGCAATTATAACCAAGCAATCACAATTATGGATAAGAAAACCCGTCCGCTTTCATCACTGCCACATCCTTAAGAATTATAATTTATTGAAAACATATTGAGAGTAATGTTCTGTGCCGGGTCCTGTGCAGGCCTTACTGGCAATGACAGACGCTTGGGTCATTTGGAGAAGTGAAGAATCCCTGGGTCAAATCTGTGCTTACGACATGGAAGGAGCTATCACAACATACAGACTCAACAAAGAGGTTCAAATCTTAAACTGGTCGGCTTTGACCAAGTTTTGGACCAAACAGAAAACTGACCTGAGACTCAAGGTCTGGATTACAAAAGGTCTAAGTTTTTTCACCAGATGTAAAGAGAATCACATGAAAAGCTCTGAAATGTTTGAAAGAATCCTTGGATTGGAGAAAACAGGACTTTTATAGGTTTTACAAATAAGGAGTTTTATAACCAAGACATGAACAAAGTCATGACCAGTGAAACCCTCTGAGATGTTTATCAAGATTATGAAGCAGAACTTTCA
>BJKM01001692.1:0-18532 GCA_015082035.1 Chaenogobius annularis | reverse complement strand
GATTACTCAAACAAAAGGCAACTTTGAGTAAACGAATGATGTGGAAACACTGATGTAATTAAAGTTGATTTAGCATCAATATGACCCCTTTATCGTGTTTTTTTTGCCTGTAGGCTTTATTAATCAGCATGAAAAGGGGGTGAGCAAAGGAACAACAAATTGTCTGAGGCCGGCCACACAGAACCTGGCATTTGAGAAATACTTTGGCCAGTATTCATGTATTTATGACCTCCTATCCCCCATGAAACGACCTCTTTTAGCTGGCGTTTCAAGCAGGGTTGTTATGAAAGAGGCTAATCCAATATCATCAGAATTGACGGTAGTATCCATTCCACCTTCAAAATGGCCGATCTCTGATATTGAGGTTGTATGGGATGTAGCATCTTTGTGTTGCACTTAACACGAAAATGTGTTGTTTTCGATGACAATAAACTTGAATTGTATTAGATTGAATGAATTGATCTCCTACGCTTAGCGACGTTGGGCCTGGTTAGTGCTGTGATGGGAGACTGCAGGCGGCACAGAGGGCGGCAGCAGCTCAGTGGCAAGGGCGCTTTCCTGCTCAGACCAATGAATAGCGTTGTTGTGTCCATGGGCAAGACACTTCGCCCGCCCTGCCTACAGTGTTGAAGTACACTGGTGTGTGAATGAGAGTGTGATTGTGAGCGCAAATGCGGGACAAAGGCTTGAAATGAGCATGGCGACTATCTGGCGTGTTTACAGCATCATGTATGTTCATATACATGCACTGTCCTGACCAAATAAACAAATAATATCATTAATAATAAAAAACTTGAAGGCCATGTAAATAGTCCATGTCAAAGTAAGAAGTGAACTATTAGAATCCTCTAAATCTCCCGCAATCATTTGAATTGAAATGATCAAATGACATTGTAGAACCCTTTCCTTATTGTACCATTATCAACAATTCTCTCAGCAAAAGCTCTGACAAATCGTGACTAAATTAGATCTTTTGTTATGATTTTAGCACACCGAAATGAAATTGCTCGCACACATTTCCTTAAAGCTTGGTACAAATTGTGACCGTTTTTAAGAGGCGTTCTCGCTCCACTTACTCTGATTGCTTTCTTTGTGTGTTATGTCCTCTCACTATCACTTTTAATGACGTGGAGACAGAGCTGGGACACCACCAGAGGTTGACCACACAGAGGCACTCAACCACAAATGTGCTACAACAGCTGTCTGAATGCTGCTCCAAATTAAACTCTTTCACAGCCTGAATCCCACAAGAACATGCTCTTACAGCTCAGTGAAGGGGAGCAAAGCCAAATACAAGAAGTTGGGCTCTTTTAGCAGTTTTCTTTCATGAAGTGGCCATTTTCTAACTATCACCCTTTTTTTTTTTTTTTTTTTTTTTTTTACTATTGAATTACTTCCATGGAATTGCTTCCCAGCATCCAGTGATTTGTATGTATATAAGTAAATAAAGCATTATGGGAGTTTTGATATTCACAAAAAATAAAAGAAGCCTAACAATAGAAGTTTTTTTCCTGTTCGGAATAAATAATATCTTCCTATTGGGATCAAGCTGAACACTCATTTCATACATAAATGTCAAGTTGTTTATTATTAACTGTTATGCCTTTGCTCTGACACATTTTGCCTTGGTGGCAGAATTATTTGAAATTTTCACTTTATTACCTTTTCCACTTTTAATTACATACGCATGAGGGATTTAGAAAAACGCATTGAAGTACTTGAATCCAATGAAGCTAATTTATTTTGTCTTTTTTGTTTATTTATGCGTGAACATAGGGAGACTTCAGGGCTTAGTGTTGATTGGAGCTTGTGGAGCTTATGTTGCTGTAGGCGTCCTCTTCCTCCTTACAAACAAAAAAACCCACCAAAGTTATTTTCACTGCCTTCAGACCATGACACCTTTCTGGTTTGCTGTCAGCTTGTGGCGGCCAAACAACACGGCTCATTTAGTGTGTGACGAGAAGATGATTCCCTTCTGTCTTCTACGGGTTCTGTCCAAGTTCAGTCTTAAATTTAATGCGGCTTCCGTGTGAGCGTGAACGCAGCCTTATATCAATCTTGAAACAAATTGCCCTTACTAACACCAAGTGAGCTCAATGTATTGGTTTTAAACCACTGAACCATAGGAAAAAACACATATCCCTTTCTCTGTGGCTGCGTGTCATCATTTTCTGTGGCACTGCACTGGTGGTCTGTGCTTTTTATCTTAAGAGAAAGACTATTTTCTGAGATCATGCGTTTTCAATGTCACATCTGAATGAAAGAAAGTTGTTGGGCCCACACATTTAACTCAATGAGGGGCTTTATAGTATGAAATATTCAAATAGCCTCCAACAACATTTCATCGACCAGTTTGTACCCAGGCTAAAAGAGAAGTGTGGACTCACTGCTCTCTGGTATTGACGAACTGAATAGTCAGACTCTACTTCATGGCTAATTAACTATTCTTGATTGTGTGATTTTTGTTTTTTTTGTGCTTCTTAAGTGTTATATAAGTCACCAAAAATACCAAAATAGATAGATAAATAAAATGCTTTTGGAACATTGACTTAAAAGGCCTTTTGTTGCAAAGAAAACGCACCATGTTTTTCCTTTGACACTGCCTTTCAGCTGAGTAGAACATCCAACTTTCAAATCTTCATGCATTCAATACAGAAGAATAGATAATTACTCAAGGTAAGTTTGTGCGTCGAGAACACATATAGAATAGAGCCATGCTGAACTAATAAAAACATCCAAAACAAATAATATAGTAGTCTTAGCAGTATAGAAATTGCCCTTGACGAGTGAGCCGTGTGGAGTATCTTCGTGTATGAACAGAATGTTAGCATGTTGCTTCTCTCGTTGTGAAATTGTCTTTTATTGTGTGATGAACAATCCCATTTTTAAGAACAAATGTTGAATAATGAGTGGTTTTGTTGTTCAGTTCATGACACGAGGTTTATGTCAAAGACTGTACGTTTTGACAGTGGTTAAAGAAGGCTTTGTCCACAGGATTACTGCGACTTCCTGCGGAGAACGGTCTCCGGGGTCTGAGGTCAAACTCATTCTGTGAGGCTTTGGGCGAACACAGTGATATTACAATGATAGCGTAATTGGAGGATTAAAGAACAGGAGATGATCGTGAATAAAAGAGTGCAGACTGTGGTTCATTATGTGGTTTAATTTGTTGCTGATTGTCTCACAAATAAATTACACATGTGCAGTTTAAAATATGTGACCACCTTTTTATTTGGACCAAGTGGTATTTAGTTTTCATTTAAATGGGCCTTGATTTTGTTTCTTCTGATGTTTAGTTGATGTCTATTAGTGTCCTTATTTTGATTTTCTCTCTCTGGTTGTGTTGTGTTCTGTGTTCTTTTTATTCTTGGAAAAAAAACAAAAACAAAAACATTGTTCAGATGAATACATTTGAAAGGTTTTCTGTTATCATTATGGACCACTCCTGGATTAATAATATCAAACAAACATACAAACATCCGATGAATTTTCAACAAGTTATGCAGAATCACAAACTTGCATGTTACTGTCCAAAAAGATGTTAAAAAAAATTAAAATGGATCTGACCGCTTTACCGAGGATATTCACGTCGAGAGCAGGATTCGAACCTTCGACCTTCGGATCAGAAGATAAGCATGAGCACTCTTCATGTGCACTTTTCAGGCTCACGCTGTCAAATAATCTATCAAAAGCATCCTGAGCATGAACCCACTGTAGAAAGATGTGTGACATGTGTGAGGCATCCATCAGCAGACAGGGCCATGCTCCGGACATGACAAATGACCACATCAGCTCCTCCTGTGACGCGCGGCAGGTTTCCTCTGACTTCAGAGCAAGTGTTCTGATGTCTATCAGCTCTAGGTGCATTCAAGCTTCGGTGTACACTCAATCAGGCAGAAAATGAAAGTGTCATAAAACTCATTGTAGTGAGGTCTGTGGCTGGGTCTGACTGTCCCCTGTCCCCGGGTCTGACTGTCCCCGTCAACAGGTGTTATAGTTCTCTTTTCTTTGAGCTGCTTTGTGCTTCTTGTTGGACATGTTTCATTGACTTGGAAGTGTTTGCTGTGTGAAAAATCTATGGTAAAATACACATAATCAGCCCTGAGTTAAGGTGAAATGTTATTTACTTGTATAAATGTAACAGCAAATGTATTGTAAGTTTTTCATCATGTAACACTGTGGTTCTCAAACGTTTCACATCAATCAGGTCTAAAATTAGACTCATTTATATACAAGGAGATCATTTTTAGCATTCAAGTAAGCTAGATCTTGCTGAATATATTTGAGTAAAAATGGCCAGATATTGAGTGTGCTCTCTGTTGCTTGTTTGTGACTCCAAGAGCTCTCATTGGTAGTTATGAGTAGTGGTCAAATTAAGTTCCTAACCAGAAAAGATGATTGGGTTGTTTGGTTGTAGCTACTTCCTCTTGAGTGAAAGTATACTTTTTCACAATCACATTTTGGTTATTCTCAAATAACAGTTTGGTGATTCAGTACTATTGATAGATTGATAGATCTGAAGAGTTTTGTATTGATAGTGTTTACATTAGGATGGGAGCAACAAGCACAAAAAACAAAAACACACTGTGGCATATAATAATGATTCAGAACATGTTCTGAAAAAGTAAAAAGGTCCAGTAAAAAAAAGGCACAAAAAAAGTAAAGTTCCGGTAACTGCCTTGGAGTCCCACAAGGCAGTTACCGGAACTTTACTTTTTTTTGTGCCTTTACGGTCTTGTGGGATTTGACTTGTGACCAATTTTGACTACCGTATTTTCCGGACTTTTAGCCGCTCCCCTATATAAGCCGCATTTGCTCTATTTTAAAAAAAACGATAATAAAACAATACATAGGCCGCACCTTTTGTATAGGCCGCAGAACTCTTTCCTTGACTTTTGGCATCGCATGAGCTCTCCCCGCTGTCCCCTCCGTCCCCTCCAGCGTCTCACCGTACATTCATTGATGTTAAGCTTGCGTGCAGCCGCGCGGTTTCCTAGCAAGATCGATGGCCTTCAGCTTAAAACTTGCTTCATACGAACTTCTTCGTTTGGGTTCCATAATGATGGGGCAAGAATTTGAAAATAATTTATAGTTGGTAATTTGTCGTCCGTGTTCTATTTGCTAGCTGAATAAAAAAGCAACATCTGCTTCTTTGCTTAACTTTTTCTGTAGTTTTGATTCTAATTCCGGTTAGTTCGCCCCTAGCGGTGAAAAAAAAACCACAGAAAAGCCGCAGCCTCTAAATAAGCCGCATGGCTCAAAACATCTGACAAAAGTAGCGGCTAATGGTCCGCAAAATACGGTACTTAAAACATGTTACTCAGATTTGTGTCACAGTTTAAGAAAATGAAAAGACTTAAGGTTGACCAACAAAATCTAACGGTCAAATGGAAGTCAGTCAGTAAAAGCAGCACCTGTGACATGACCTTTGTTTAATGCAAAGCCGATTTGTTCTGTGAGTACAGATTGGGACAAAAAACATATTGTGAGTGTTTTGCTTTCCAGGTATAGATGATTAGTTGATTGTATAAGATTTCCTCGAGGAACTTAGATACTGTTGAAAGAATTGCGATTGGTCTATAATTTGAAATAGTTAATGAGATTTGAAAATAGGGAGGATCTATTAAAAATAAATGGGAGAGAGACGGTCATTTTATTTTGACTTAGAAAGAATAGGAAAATGTATGCACATCTCAGTGGAGAACCACAAAATCACATGTTTGGAGCGAGTTCTGTTGGAAAAGTGAAAAACGATTTTTCATAACAGCATGTCAAAGTGCCCATTATTCACAGGGAACTGTAGAATGTCAGAGAAACTGTTGTTGCCAGAAGGTAAACCATTTCTATGTATTTTGTGACTGTCGCTGTTGCTCGGAGATATTGAACTGGAATCAACAAAGAGCTACAGACTATTTTTGGCATTGCCATTCCATTTGATTTCAGAAATATGTATCTGGGCCTTAAAACACCTGCAGTGGACACAATCAATGGATATCTTTGGCGCATACTAATGGCTGCAGGAAGGAAGGCCATTCCAAAAAAAATGTATGACAGACTGCACCGACAATCAGGGACTGGAATGACATTATAACTAATATACGGAATATGGAGAGGATTACATTTGGACTTGAAATTGGACAAATTCGACCAACTTTGGAACATTTGAGACGTTGGGAGTTTTTGTGCCTTACTTTTGATTGTCATGCCTTGAGAGCTGCTTGCATATGCTCTCTGCTTTAGTTTTTTTTTCTTCTTCTTCTTCTGTTAATTGTTCTAAAAAGAAAAAAAAGCAAGTGCCATTGTTTTAGTAATTAAAGTTCCATTCAAGTTAAGCACGATTTGTTTGGCCCAAAAAAAATCGACAGTACATTTATAAGCCTTTTGCAACTCAGCTGTTGTTTTATTTCTTTTTGTTTATCTTTGAAGCTGCTTTCTAGTGAAGAAGTTGTTTTTCTGCATTTACCCAGGGCATCTTATTCATGACAGTAGAGCAGCCACACAGAAGACAAAAGAATAGAAAGGACACCTGTTCTTTTTACATATCAAAACAACATAATGGATGTTACTGTATGTTGAAAGGAGTAAAATGTTGGAATGAATGTTTTTCAGTTCATACATTTTAGTATTATGACAGTATGGGAATACATTTAATGGTTGTGCATGCGTCTAGTTCCTGGCTCACAAAAAGGTGGACTCCAGTCTGGACCTGAATTAAAGCACCTTCCCTTCCAGACCAAAGCCTCTGGTACAAAACTTTGGACTTACATAAGCCCCTCATCAACAGCGTGGGAGATCAGCCGCGACGTCTGTTATTATCTGACTGAACATTTAAACAAGCGGTGCTCACACACAAAACACATTTCCCTCACAAGGCATTAAGAAAGTATACATTAACCTTAAGAAATTCCATACTTTCTTAATTTCACTGAGAAGGTGGTTGGTCCACCATAGTTCAGAGTCACTCGTTGATGATTCAAGCTAATATTTTCATTTCACTTTGAATTCTTGTTACCCACCAATTATGAGTCTTTGCTCTAAAGTAGTTTCTTATCTCATCTATTGCTTTTTTATTGTTCTCTGTGTAATTGCTCCAGCCTAATTGTCACCTCCTTGTATTTTTGTCTGACTCAGGGGAGTCTTTGCTCTCCGAGCCACTGACACTCTACATAATTGAGTTCAAATTGAATGTGAGCTGTTCATCAGCAGAATAATGGAGGTTGTCTGTGTTTCCGTGAGGGACAGGTCTTGCCTTAATCCCAGTGGCTCTGCTCTGGTTGAGGCATGGAGGCATGCCCTGATAGACGCTGCTCATAATACAAAGGTTATCACAGGTGACCAGTGTTTCTCTTTGCGGAGGCTTAAACTTGTCTTTTGACAGACCAATGGAGGAATTGTTACTCACTTTAAGGTATGCAGTTTGTAACAAACAGCGTATGATTCAGTAAAGATAGACTTGAAGTAATAATAATTAGGTTCTGAAGACACTTGGGTGAGATAGGATTCGTACCATGGTTTTATTTATTTTTTGTTAAGCCCATGATTTATCCACCAGTCATGAATGAATATCAGAGGAATATTTTTCTCTTTTGAAATATTACTTAAACTCTTTTTAAGTCTTGTTTGTGTTCACATATCATTTTTTCTAGGTATTTCTACTATAATTGCTTCCAATAGCTGTTCTTTGTGGTTTGACAATGACAGAAATTGAGAAATCCTTTATAGAGGACTTGAAAGCTAGTATTACCTGAGCTGCTTTTTTGTATATTATTCTGTCTCATTTTCTGTTTGTGGTTTCACATGGTTCATGTGGTGAATATGGTCCTGCTGCTGTGTATAAAAGACAACCTACTGATAGTTAAAATACAAAGGGTTCACATTAGGTCACATTCATTTAGCAGGAAACAGAAATAATGCAAAGAAATCCCCACAGCACAAATCCAACACTGTGAGCTCTGCTCCACTGTTGTGAGCCAGACATGTAAACATTCCATGTAGAATGTCAGGGTTCAAACCCGGTGATTCAACGTGAATCCTGAGTGCCATAACAGGTTGATATCTGACAGAATCGTCTCGCTGTAATTCATTCCGTTCGGCATCATCATGCTAATTTTCACTGAGCACTGCTGATTGAAGTGAATCTTGTACATCATGCTTAATTGTCTCATACTTAATCGTCTTTCTTCACTCCAATGACTCTGTGTCAACAAAGTGGGAAATCAATGTGTGATGGCTCCTGAGTATAAGTATCTGTCCATAAGTGCTCTTCCAGGAACTAGTCACCAATTTAATATTGTGACTCACATCCCTGAACACTATATTTATTTTTTGGCTCGTAGGCTTTATCAGAAAGAATTGTATTGTGCGAAATAGGAATGAGAGAGGGAGCATATTGTCAAGAGCGGGATTCTCACATGGAGTGGCCATGTGCTAGTCACTAAACCACGGAGCCTAAGCAATTAATAATTCCATACAATAAATACAATTATTTTGTGTCACGGGCATCTACACCTCATGTACCTGTGGTATGTGTCACCTTAAGCCTAGTGCCTCTTTTGTCAGAGTTGATTAGGAGCAGTGGGCTGTCTCTGCTCTCTTGTGAGTGGGCTGTGCTGTAGACAATAATAATAAATAATAATAATAATAATACATTTTATTTAAAAGCGCCTTTCAGAACACCCAAGGACACTGTACAAGAGAATTAAAACAACAGAATAAAACAACAGAATAAAACCCACAGTACAGAACTGGATGATGGTGTTGGAGTGACTGAGTTATGTGGTGTTGGAGTGACTGAGTTCTGTGGTGTTGGAGTGACTGAGTTATGTGGTGTAGGATTGTCTGAACAGGTGAGTTTTGAGTCTGGATTTGAAAAGTGGAAGGGTGTCTATGTTGCGGAGGTCAGGAGGGAGAGAGTTCCAGAGCTGAGGAGCAGAGCGGCTGAAGGCTCTGCCCCCCATTGAAATAAGACGGAAAGAGGGGACAGAGAGCTGGAGAGAGGAGGAGGACCTGAGGGAGCGAGAGGGAGTGGAGATGTGGAGGAGGTCAGAGATGTACGGTGGAGCCAGGTTATGGATAGCTTTGAAAGTATTTAGGATAATTTTGAAGTGAATCCGTTGTTTTATGGGGAGCCAGTGAAGTTGTTGAAGGGATGGGGGTGATGTGATGGCGGGAGGGCGTCCTGGTGATAATGCGGGCCTGCAGAGTTTTGGAGAAGCTGCAGTTTCTGGAGGGATTTATTGGGTGAGACCAAAGAGGACAGAGTTACAATAATCGATCCGGGAGGTGACTAGACAATATAATGTTCACATTAACATACCGTGTCACTCACTGTACCAACAGAAGACAACGCTGTCAGAGCTATTCCACTGCACACGTACCACTCTATTGTAATCAGGGCCAGTGTTGTGTTTCCACACAGGCTCTTCCACGTTAGACTACAGCAAAATGTAGCGTTTTAGAAATATCGCAAAACAAGAAGTGTGGCAATGACATTGAATATTTGAGTCTCAAACTACGAGCAGCTTAGAGTTGACTATTTTCCCAAATTGAAACCACCTTTCATTAGTTTTCAAATAAACTACAACATTAATTGCATTAGAGTAACAAAATTAACTAAATACTTCCATCAGTCACCAAAATAAATATCCCTAAAATGTACTTGCATCAGCATATTTCCTTTTGTGTTTTGGAAAGAGATACTGCAAGACTGTGCCACCGTAAACCAATGAAATGTCAGGAAAGTCTTGAATCTCTTTTTTTTTTTAGCCAATCACCATCTCTCACTCCTGTTTACTTCCCAAAACAAAAGAAGAACAAAACTTTTTTTTTTTCTTCTCTTTTATTTATATCTCAATATGTCAATGCTCCAGGGAAATGGTCCCATATCACATTTAACTCTGCACCTTCAAAGCAAAGTTATCACCTGCCTAGCACTTTCACTTGCTTTAACGTATCCATCCATTTCCTTTTGAGTCCCTCTAGACTGAAATGAATTAGATTGCTTGTAAAATGTTGTTACTCCCAACACTCTTTACTGTATGTTCCACGTGAGATCAGGTTTATGCACTTCACCGAGCTGTTGTATCATCTACGTGGAAAGAAAGAACTTCTGCAAAACCTTCGAAAATGCTCATTTTTCGACGGTGAACAGAGGTATTTGGGCTTCTCTGTGAACTCTGTGTAATGAGAATAGGTAGGAACACAGAGTTGCCAAGGAAACAAATCCATTAATGATTCTTCCTTGTTGTGACGGCAAACCAGACACTGCTGAGGCATTTACTGTGCCGTTTCAGACAAAGCTGGTTCTTCTTGATGAAACTGTGGATAGGCTTACATTAGAAGGAGAGCACATCGGCTGCATGTTAGTTTCTTTTGCTTCTTTGAATGTTTAGATTTAGACTAGCGAGGACCATATCACAAACAAAAAGTCAAAAAAACCTTGAATGAAACTGTGGATTGTGGAACTGTGGAGATTTAGAGAATGGTGACTCACAACATCGAACAATTAGCATGTGCTTGATGGAGTAGCAGGAAAAAAGTGAAAGGTCGTACTGGCTTGTAGGTCCTCACGCTCTTGAACCTACGACAACTTCATTTACAACATTTAAAGACATGAATTGTATTGTAAATGTACCTCAAGATTTGTTTGTTCTATGGTATTTGTGTCACATCTTAAAACGGCAGAATATTTGAAATCCTGTCGTGTGCAGACAGCTTTAGACACGTTTTCACGCCTTACTGTTTGGACCTTTGGCTTTTGCTCTTTTCTTAAATTCCCCCGCTTCACTCTTTTCTGGGCTGCGCATTATAACTTGGACAACAACTGTATTACATCATGGGCATAGAAAGCTTGTAGTCTTCTTTTTTTATGACAGTAGCAAATACTTGATCTTAATGCAGAGTCTCTAAAGACAGTGTTAATGTCCCTCACACTCTCAGGTGAAGTGCTGTCCAGTGCTCGTGACATGCACGACAGAAGCCAGGCTGGTCCCGCTGGCTGCAGGAGGGCGAGGGCTCTTCTCCTGACACAATAATGAATCTGTGTTTACCAGAGCTGTGCAGAGCAGAGCCACGGCAACAGGGGGAACATAAATCCTCTCAGATTGTATCCGAATGAGTCTGTAAACATCTAGCGCAGTGGTTCTCAAAGTGGGGTCCGGGAATCTGAGCCATGCGTTGAAGGTCCCCTTTCTTACACCATCCATGGTCACAAAAAAGTTTATAGTTTTCTTGCGATGTTTTACTTTATTAGGCATTCTACACCCAGCTTTTCTGACTTCACAACAAACATTCAGTGTTGGAATATCTTGCCTTGCCCTCTAGCTGGAGCTAATTGAAAAGGGAAAATTCCCACTGGACGGAATGTGAATAGGAAACCTATTAGAGTTAATCTGCAAGCAGGCAGCAGTTTTTCCCCAAGAGACACACAACAACACTAATTGAAGCAAAACATGAAGCTCTAATTCTAAAGGTTGTGTGCTTTTTTGTCACCGGGCTTCAAGGAAAAGCAGAAGCAATATCTGTTTTGTTCTGCTGAAAATGTAGCGGTGATTTTAGAGTGTTTACAGTGCTCTTGGCTCCGATGCTCAAAAGCCAAAGCGGTTAAAACAGTTTCACTTTTGGGCCATATGAAACACACATTATTATCTAAAAGACAAAGACAACACAAAAGACATTTAGAATTTCTTTGTACTCTGACTACTTTCACACAAGACAAGGCTGAAGTCTGCTTATGACATTTAATTTTAGACAGCGTTTAAAACCACCTATGCTTACCGCAGTATATCGTTGGCCATACAGTGTTCTCACCGTGTATCCACCCCTGTATATGACTGCTCACTCAATGGCTTTTAAAGCAAATGGAGCGTGTTCTTCCTTGAGCAGCTGTGTGCCCAGTGCGGCCGGTGCTGGATGTCACCACACACTGACTGCCGTATGGCCCTGGCTCCTCCACCGCCAGCACAACACATTTAATATGAATAAATGAGGCTCATTTTTCTGCCCTGTTGGAGTGGACCAGGCTTGGGTAGACCATACATTTTGCACGCCATTAATTACAGCGGAATTTAGAATCGATTTTTCATCTTGAGTACATGTCCAACGTCTTGCATTGGTGGTAATGAATGAAACCATTACTGTCTGAAATAAGAATTGTGTTCCGCATCTGTGCAAGGACTTGTTATTCAAATTGTAGGTGTGGGTTTTGAGCTTGACATTCATCCAAAACACTCAAGGCCTGATTTATCAAGCGTTTGCTCCTGCGCAAAATCAAAAAGACATTAAAAGTGGAATAAAACCTGACACAGTCGGCGTTTTTATCTCTCACAGACACTAAAAAGACAAAGCACAGTTTTTCCCCCGGGCCTGACTGAATATGCAAAACAGGGATTTTTTTTCGCCAGAATGCTAAAAAAGATAAAATAAAATACTGATCACTTTCAAATATTTTTATTTAAAACAGCCGATTATCAAATAAATGCATAAATAATTACCTGTTGTTTTGAAGGCAGCAGCAATAAAATACAATCCACAAAAGAGGATCGAGCAAGCTGTATTTTAACCTGTTAAGGCCCGCCGTCCGTGTTCAGGGACAGTATGAGGTTCTGTTCCCATTTGAAGAAAAGCTACAGAGACATACTATATATTGTTGGAAAGCTTAGTTTTCCCACAAAACGTTTATTGCATTAATTTCATGCCACATTTGCAAAAAAGCAATACAGGGCATTACTATTATTATTCAGGCTATGGGTGTTCAAGTTGATTTTGTCCCAGAAAAATCCAGATTTCAAGAATATACAAAGTATACAAACCCGAATTAGTTGAATCATGTTTAAAGACATGTGTTTGTTTTTATTGCAGTTGGCTTTTGGGTACATTTGTACATTTTTCCTGTCCCGTTATCCTGCTTTGAGTAGATTTGAATTTGTCCCAGACTTAGCAGTGCTGTTACTGTTAAACGTTTACGCGTGTCCATCTACCACAAAGCATCAGATTGATCCAAACGCTGGGCAGATTCGGCTCTGAATGGATCTGGGAAGCGGAGATCACAAACGATCACAATTAGATTTGAAATGTTTGATGGTTTAATGACTGACTGTCTTTACATATCCTTTATACTTAAGTAGAGACTTTTCTATACTAATTTAACAATTCTAAATGCAATCATCTTTTCATCCTAACATTTTATAGTGACTGAACTGTAAGCACTCAATGATGTTTTTGTTGTTGCTTTGTTTATTTGTTCATGCCATTTACTTTATGAGCATCAATTTATATATACAGTAACAACAACAAAACATCTACAAAGAAAACATAAAACAAGGAACAGGAAAAAGATTCATCTTATAAACCCTGCTCCTTTCACAGATCATTAAAATAATCATGTTATTACATAGGCGAAGGCACACATTTTTGCACCCGCTTTATACTTGCATTTACATAACAGTTATGGCGCAGAAATAATCACATGCAACACACCCACAAATTGCACATTGCTATTTTTTGTTTGCACACACAGTTTAGCCCAAGAATGGATACATCTGACCGTCACAGTCGCCTCTTTTACACTTGTATTATCTTTTCATTGTAGTAGTAACCTTTGTTAACTTCTATATTATGGACATTATTTAAAGGGTGTCGATAAAAAGAGCAGAGTTTGTGTGATAGTTCTTTTTTTTTTTTGTATTAGTTTCGATCTTACTTTCTGATAATAACTTGGCTTCTTGAATGCAGAAAATGTCATGTTGTTTGTTATGTTTTAATGGTGGTGGTATTTCTATTATCTTTCTCTAAGAAAAAAGCATCACATCGGACATGTGACCATTACATTCATATTGTGCACGCATCTATTGTAATCACACATTTCTCCATGAATCAGTCATAATCATGTTTATTTAGAAGTCTGTGCACTGTGGGAGATTAGCCTGCCCCTGAATAGAAGATAATAAATGCTCTTACAGTAAATCTAACCCGTGTTTAAATGCAGGTCTATTGAGTGTTTTATTTAGCTGGTGGTGGTTAATCTACTTTTCCTCATACAGCGCTACAGAATCAGCAGTTTGTGACACATAGTAATGAACGCTACAACTTTCAGAAGCAGAATTACAGGGTATTTCATGTACAAAGTTAAGGCTGAAAGCAATTATTAGGAATGCGGTACATTTATGGTGGAATACTCTGCCCTTTCACAGAAAATACAACTGTCCCTCCATTCCTACAATCTCTGTGTTGAGCTCAGGCCCTATTAAACACAGGGGTGAACAAGCATTTGAATATGCGCACACATTTTAGTGATCGGTCAGCGGTAACATGCGCAGTGTCATGCCATTTACTGTAAATTTGACTTTAAATTAAAAATGATCAGAAATGAAACAAAGACTCGCCAAAACCTCTGTGACAAAGTAGGGACTGAAATATTAGCCAATTATTAAAATCAGTTTGGTGGCAGATACACTCACAAATGCATGGAAAAGTCATTACTGTGGCTTAATTAAAAAAACTATTGAAATCTAAAAGAAATCTTTTGTTAACAGACTTAATTGCATAAAAAGCACCAATTAATCACTATAAAACACATCATGGTGTACTTCATCATTTAGAGCGATGACTTGTTTCTGCATCCTCTGGGTGGAATGTTAAGTTTGTGGACCTTAGTTTGGGGGCCCCTGCTCAAAAACTTACTTGGTCATTCTCTCAGGGTGTTTTCACACATTACTGTGCTTTGTGGAGCGGCCCGCTGTGCAGTTGATTAGTTCTATTTACTCAATTTTGGGCCTGTCCTGTTCTCATGCACCACGCTTCTTTCATCCCAAATGCCACACCATGAGCCACATGGCATCAGCTGACCATGTGGCTCATGGCTTATTGTCATGACAATGGGCTTCAAAGAAAAAGTGTGGATACATACACACTCACGTCCCACTGTGCTGTACGCTCGCTGATAGAAGAAAAAAATTTATCCAATTTACCTCATGAAAAGCAGGTTACAATTGCAGCTCTGCAGCGCCCAGTCATGCAATATGTGATCCAAGCGCTTTTCTGATCAAATTCCAAGCATTTTTGCTCTCTCCATGGACTGCCCAGTTAACATAGGTTGGCCTACGGTCGGCCGCTTTCACACCACTCTCAGCCCGCTTCAGAGTGTGGGAGGAGATGCTCCAAGACCACCTGTTTCAAGTGGTCCGGCTGTGGCTGATATGTTGTCACTTGTCCAAACACACCGTTCCTGGATGCAAAAGCTCTCAATGCCAACCTAACTAGTGGCAGTGTGAAAACACAGATTGTGTACTACACAGAATGCTTTCCTTGGAGGAAAAAAATCATAGCAACACATTGGCTGTCCAGCAGAGAGAGTAGATAGTTGGTCATGGTGGTGGTGAACTGTGGTCTGCTGCTGGTATGCCTCTTTATGTTGAAGATAGTGAGATGATTGTCGATGTCAGAATGTGTTCTTCTCTTATCACAGGACTAAAGCTGTTCTGTAGAGCTCACCAGGCAAAAGAGACAAGAGCTCTTGGTGGAATGTCCCAGTGTAAGGCCTTCATAATGGCCCTCATGTATCAAACTTCTGTACGTCAAAATCAGTGTGTATACATTGTGTACGACCAAAACAAGGCACTCTTTGGGATTTTTCATGGTGCACGGTGTACAAACCGGACTTGCCACACAAACCGCACGGCAAGTCCGTGTACCAGTAGTGTACCATGTGCGCCAACTTCAAACAAATGGTAAGCGTAAACAAAAGCAGCGGTTAAATGATTGTCATTAAGCAATCATATGACCTGTGTGGAGGCTGCTTCATAAATACCACACGAACTCTGGTGTACCAACAAATACACCCAAATTTACACCATTTTCACTGCAATGTTGATAAATAAGGGCCAATATCTGGGAGTAGAATGAGAAGGACCAGAGCAACAGCTAGTAAGTAATTGCAAGAAGAATCAGCTTTTTTTGTTATAAAAATTTGCTTCCAATAATTTTGCGGACAGTGTTAGTTGTCTACGTATGTGTATCCATTTTGAATCTCACAGGAACGAGATAGAAATCAACGATATGGAAATGCTTCACTTCGAGAGCATCAGCAGCATGGAGGAGCCCCACTGCGCTGCTCTTTAGTATTGCTAACTCATCCACTGAGCTAGTGCTTTTGAACAGATGGAGCAGTTAATACATAACGCTCATGCAAATGCTTCAATAATCTGGGTGTAATTACCGGAGGCCGTTTGTGTCTAGCACCAGAGATAATATTTCAATTAGTGCTATCAACCATTTGTGCTGCAGGCCTTTGACAGAAGCCTTTGTGGTGAAGTCCTGAGCAGATCGGATAGAAAACAGTGGAGGCTCCTGAGAGAGAGAGAGAGAGAGAGAGAGTCTTAACGATAAAGCTGTCATTAAATTTAACTTTTAAAACAAGTCAATACCGACGTGACAGAGTGGAACTTTGGATCTTTTCTCATTGGGACTCCCCACAAATAATAAGGATATATTTGTCGATGTGTAATCAGGAGGGACATTAACACCACTGCCTCTAAACTTGATGACGTTAGCGGGTCAGTATTAGTCATAAATCCCTGCCCAGACTTTTCAGAAATGTGTGAATAAAAAAGAATGTTTTTCCCCCATTGTTCCTTAGTTTGATAACCATGTTCTCTGTTTTAACATAACCATCCTGCCACCCATGAAATCGTTTATGTTTGTGTTGATTTGTGACAGGTGAGGAGACCAATTCCAATTACAGCCACTTGAAAATCAACTGTTTGAAAAGAGCCATTTGAAGGCTGGTTCATACTCAAGCATCAAATCCACTATACTCAGAAGACATGCACAGCGTTGCAATGCACCTAACAGGCAATCAGAAAGTGTACTGTGTCCAAGAATGTACGATGCATCAAAGTGCAGCAGACAACAAGTGCTGTGATCAGTTCATCCACAAAGACAGGCTGCAGAAATCATTTCGCAAGGTTTGGTACAACCACCTCTCAACATGAGCCTTAAGTACTGAGTAAGTACTTGTAAATTGACACGTTACATAAATCTTTTGGGATCCCATGTCGTTCCTTGCCCCGTTATTCCTAATAAGTATTAAAAGTGAAAAGGTACTTGTGGAAACTACTACTCAAGAGTAATTGTCTGGACCTCACATCGGATTTATATCTTGACGTTATTGTAATAGGACAAAAAAGTAAATAAAGTACAACATCTGGTATTTTCACAATTTAGACACAAAAAGGAGACAAACTAAATCATACCTGAAGGAGTATGAAATTAACACAAATGTTGAAATCATTTCATATTGTCAACATTAAGCTTTTGTCACTTGTTGATTTACTCACCCTGGGAAGGAGTAGAAACTACTATTACTGTAAATGAGTACAACCCACCTCCGGCCCGAGGGGCAGAACAGTCTGTATACCATCACTCAGCTGAACACAGTGTGATACTGAACCAGCTTTTACAGCTGATTAGAGCCAACTAGCACGCTGTGTGAATGTGCTGCTTCAAAGACTACAACGACATGAACATCCTCAGCTTAATGCAGATCCTGCTCTGAATTCATTTGAAAACACGTGGACTGCTCTTCACAGATGCCAAAGAAGACGTTACAGACAAGACATAATAACTGATGAATGGTCACATTTATATTGTGCTTCTTTGCCTCCAAGTCACGGAAAGCACTTAGCATCAACGAACTACTCACGCACACGTTCACACACACAATCATACACCAGTGTATGGAGACACTGGGGCAAGGCAAATTAACTGTCTTTTTCCCAAGGGCACAACTACAGTATTAACTTTTGGAAGCCAGAATGGCCTCACCAACCTGTGGACCAGGGGATCTGACCCCTCAACCTACAATGTCTAATGTCAAGACCGCTGAACTTTGGATCAGAGGAAGAGCACTCAGCTACTGAGCAACTGTTGCCCATAATAGCAACAAAAATATTACATCATTTCTTTGGAGATCATAGTAATTCATTTCAGTTCAATTTATTTTTGTATTGCCCCAAATCAGAAGAGCAGTTGCTTTGGTGGGCATTTCAGAATTGATTTAACCGACAGAAGGTTAAAGAATGACACACTAGCACATGGATAACTGTCCCAGAGCGTCCCCTGTCCTTAGACCCTCCTTCTCGATGAAAAAAACTACAAAACACTCTGTGAGAAAAAGTAGAACCCTATGTGAGAACCAGAGTGAAGGAGAGATTATATTCCCTCAGACAGAGTCCAGGACTGACGCGCTTCCATTTGCAGATAGACTGTGGAGCCAGTACTACGAGAGAGCGTTATACACTCTTAATTGTATTTTAAATGGATAATACAAAATGTCATTAAAATCACACCCCTAAACCACTACTGGATTTGAATGAACTAATCCAAATCAGCAGGAATCCAACACTGACAGGCCCATTAAAATCAGTGTTCTGCCCAAAAGCCAGCTCTATAAATGTAAGAGGTGTAAAATTCTAATGAACCCTACTTTACAAGAGACACTACATAAATATCCGCACAGGTCACTGTGTTTTAGCCT
>BJKM01001691.1:0-18539 GCA_015082035.1 Chaenogobius annularis | reverse complement strand
TTCAAACCTGAAGAGCAGTTGTCGAAGTTGAGGTCCCCCAACACGACGTCAAAGGCCACAAGATCTTCCAGGACTTTCTCTCCTTCAGGAGGTTGAGAGGAGTCTTGTCGAAACTCCGCCCCCCACTGCAGTAACAGGTCCAGCTGCTCACACCTGACGGCCGCATCACCTGCACACACAAGTGGAGACCATTTACACAGATGACAGGTGTGTGAGTGGCTGCACCATTATGGAAACACATCTAATTGCAATTTTTCTGTATTATGATGCCATAAGGTTTGCGATACATGTAACAGGACACATACTGTATTAAGCTTCGAGTATTGGGATAAACATTATATCGCTTGGTACTAGGCAATACCAAGCCCTATCCATTTGAGAGAAGATTGAAATAGGAACTGTCTGTAAAGATCTAAACTACAGGTACAACAAGAAAGAATATTTGGATCTTTGCAAAAATTAATTGAGGTAATTGTGATTTGATAATTGCACCAACTCAAATTGCGTTTTCAATTCGGCTGCGGTATATATATTGTGCGGTTAGTTTTTTGTTTCTGAGATAGATTCAGAAGCGAAAAGAAAAAGTGTTAAGTATTAAAGTGTTAAAAGTACAAACCTCATTATCAATCATTTGCTTTAATGTATCTAAGTAACCCCCTCCTTGAACCGACACCTTAACGTGGTGGAGGGGTTTGAGCGCCCGAATGATCTCAGGAGCTATGTTGTCCGGGGCTTCAAGCCCCTGGTTGGGTCTCCCAAGGCAAACAGGTCCTGGGTGACGGGTCAGACAAAGATCGGTTCACAAAGCCCCATATGATGAAAAAAAAAACAAGGCCAGTTACGTCGCCCGGATTGGCAGTTAACGGGGCCCCACCCTGAGACGCCAGGCCCTGGTGGGTTGGTCGGACCTTGACGCGCGAGCCCTATCGACTTGCAACAAACAAGTCGACGTGGGTCCGTGCTCTCCCGCAAATGACCGCACCCACCTGCGAGGGATCCGTATAGAACGCTGCTTGTGCGGAGGGACCTGTACGGCAGGCCGGCTCGGGGCCACTTCGCTACGTCGACGACCGGGATCCCCGGGGACACAAGGACTCAACTCTGGGGACATGGAACACACCTCGCTGGGGGAAAGACCTTTGTGCGGAGTTGTAACGGTTCGACTAGATATATCGGCCTCACCTCCACGCCACAGTTTGGGCACTGGAACCCATCCTCTCAGAGAGGCGACCTGGACGCTTCACTATCTCTGGTGTTGCCTGCGGGGAGAAGACGTCGGCGGCAGGCTGGCGTGGCTTGCTTATTGCCCACAGCTCAGCCGCCATGATGTTTTTGGAAGTTTACCCCAGTGAACCGAGAGGGTCGGGCGTCCCTACGCCTTCGTGATCTTGGGGACAGTCTTCACTGTTGGAGTATCTGCTCGTGGCCTCGGGGCTACTCGAAACATCGGTGCCTGAATACCCGGCCCCACTGCCTCTTCTCTCTCTCTTACCTACCCTTCCTCTTCCTTGAGTGAATCCATCTTTCTCCCTGCTCCGCGTCCTCTTCTTCTCCCCTGCTCGCTTCCTCACCTCTCTATACCTTTTTGCACCCTCCTCCTTTCTCCTCCCCCTCTCTCCACTTATTTCCCTCCTATTTTTCCTTACTCTCCTCTCTCTTCTCTTGAACTTCTTTCGACTTTTCCCTTCGTCTTCCTCTTCCCCTTTTCTTCTCACCCTCTCTTCTTTCCCACCCCTTACCCTCACCCGGGCCCACACCAACTTTCTTGGAGTTCCCGGGAGGGCAGCCCGCGCGAGTCAGGCGGGTAGCTGGGACAGCCTGCATTAGTTTATTTTGCACCGAACGAGGGAACTCCGTGTTCTACTGGGGGCCGGGCTCGCTATTTCTCTTCTTCGGGCGACCTTCACACCTGCCCACCCCCATTGGGCGCTTTCACCGACCCTCCCCCTAGTTGACACCTGCAGGCACTGACTTTTTCACCTTGTTTAGGAGGGCTCTCTTCCCCTTCGCCGTGTGATCTAGCGGCTACGGAATATGGCCTCCTCTCGCCCTCCCGACTCTCCAACACTAGTTCCTTCCCCGCTCTCATCTCTCACACCTCTCTCTACACATTCTCTCAACTCTCCTCTTGGACGCTCTCTCTCACACACTCTCACTCTCTTCATGCTCTCTTACACACTCTCCTCTCACACCAACTCTCTCTACTCTCTCACACACTTTCTCAGCACTCTCTCTCTACGTACAACGCTCGCCTCTCACCACTCTCTCACTCTCTCCACCACTCTCTCTACATGCTACTCTCACACACTCTCTCACACACACACTCCTCACACTCCTCTCCTCACACACTCTCTCTTACTCTCTCCCACGCTCTCTCTCACACACTCTCTCTCATACTCTCTTCTCACACTCTCTCTCACAACACTCTCTCTTGCCTCCTCTCTCACGCTCTCTCTCTCACAACACACACACACTCTTCATCTAACTCTCTCACACACTTTCTCACACTCTCTCTCTCTTCACGACTACTCTCATCTTCACTCTCTCACACTCTCTCTCCACTCTCTCGCTCTCCTCTACACACTCTCTCTCTCTCCAGACCGCTCTCTCTCACACTCTCTCTCACACTCTCTCACACACTCTCTTCTACTCTCTCTCTCTCGCTCTCTCTCACACCTCTCTCCCACACTCCTCTCTCACACACGACATCTCTCATCTCAGCTCTCTCTGCACTCTCTCTCATCTCACTCTCTCCAGCTACTCTCTTCACACACTCTACTCCTATCTACCTCTCTCACACACACAACACTCTCTTCTTACTCTCTCTCTATCTGCACGACTCCTCTCACACACTCTCATCACAACAACACTCTCTCTCTCACACACTCTCTCTCTCTCACACTCTCTCACACACTTTCTCACACTCTCTCTCTCGCTCACTCTCTCTCTCTCACACACACACACTCTCTCTTACTCTCTCTCTCACGCTCTCTCTCACACACTCTCACACACTCTCACACACACTTTCTCACACTCTCTCTCTCTCTCACTCTCTCTCTCTCACACACACACTCTCTCTTACTCTCTCTCTCACGCTCTCTCTCACACACTCTCACACACTCTCTCTCACGTCTCTCTCTCTCTCTCTCTCTCACTCTCTCTCTCACTCTATATATTTGATCATCCTCTCCATACAATGAAACCAGATGCTCCACGAGCTTGCAGAACAGTCTGTGTTGCAGCAGTCTCTTCCATCTCCTCTGACTGTCTTTGATCAGAATATGCATCCGTCTTCTGCTCCATGATCTAAGGCCCGTCTGAGCGGCTCACACCTGGGAAACGGCCCCACACATTCATCCCGCCGGCCTCCCATTACCCAGCTAACCCTCAAAGTCACCCAACTGAGCTCCAAGTCGCACAACTCTCCCGACCACAAGGACAAAGCTGACAGCCAACATAGGGCCCCCACCCAGGCTCCGTGCAGCAGGGAGCCCGAAGATCCTCCCTGTGACTGATCGGCCCCGCACCTATACACATGAGCTGGCCCTTTCAAATTAGCAGCGCGCTCCCAGCCTGCCGCGCCTGTCTGATGAGAAGATGCACGGCTGCCACTATTTGTACCGTAGGGGCATTCATCAAATTAATTACTGCAGGACGGGAGCGGCTCTCTGATACCTCTTTATTTTGAGTCCGGTAAATGGGGACTCCCGACTAGTGCTGACAGAACACGGCCCATTCTCCCTGCCCGCGCACATAATTAATTGAAATCTTTGCTCGCTTGACAAATTGGAATGATGAATCTATCGTCTATGAATAGCTTAAGAAAAAAGAATGCATAATCAGTCAAAACGTGGCTCTGTCTCGTGTCTGTATGTTTGCTTCGCTACAGTGGTGATCTATTAGTGAACACAGCCGCTGCGTGGAAAGAGCTCCATTGATAACACGCTCTTCTTACTTTAATGGAGTGGTCAAGAAGGACAGTTTCTTTTGTATAGTCCAATAGCAGAGGGAGGGACATAAATCACGTCCTCAGATACAGGCTCTAATCGCCCCTTCTCCTTGTGTATCCTCATTAGGTTATTATTAATATTAGCGTTTCCGTTTTCAGAATACGCTGTCGTAAATCACAGCAGACGGTGCAGCACTTGACCTGTTAAACACAGAATATGACTGTTGGGTTGGATAAATGTCTGGCACAATAGAAGAGTACATTAAGAAGAGTGGGCGGACTAGGCGACGGCCCCTCATTAAGGAGATATCCTGATGTTATTCTGTGAAATCATTTACACATTACACAGACTGTTTGCCCCCATAAGCAGCTTACTGTTGTACTCGGAAGACAATGAACGTTGAGATGTTTTGTCATTACTCGGAGAGGGTTAAATGGCGTGTTCTCGTTTATCTTTTCTGGTAGACTTGATGCGGACCAAAGGTCATTTCTAGCTTAGTGGGAACCCTGTGCAAGCTGCTTTTTGGGGGCCCAAAAATGTGAGCTGTTGTACTGCGATCATCCTCATCCATGGATCAATCTACTTAAAAGCATCTACAATACCACAGTACTATTTAGAATAATAAAACTAAACCTTTAACTTTGAATTTGAAGAGGCAAACAGAATTGTAGAAATCATACTTTAAATACCTTGAAGCCTTTATGCACATCATTATGTCATATTCCAAAGAATTAAGATATAAAAGAGTTTAATAACCCTTTTCAGTCTTGAAGGTGTCTGCATTGAATTGGAGCAAAGGATCATGGTCTATGTAATTCCCGCTTTAGCTGCTGCTGCAACAAAACGAGCGTTCAAACTAAGAAACTTGTGATTCAATATATTCTGGAGCCTGCAATATTAATGAGACTGAGAACAGAACATGATGTGACAAAAGGCTATTTGCTGGAACGTAAACTGAAATAAAAAGGTTCTGGACATGAGTGGCAATGCAACTTTTTCTTTTTTTAGGTTACTGTTCCGTGCATTTGGTCTTGTACAAGTATATTCTAAAATCTAATGGGATATATAAGGCCATTAGGTGTGCTCACGGCGAGTTTCTATGGACAAATGGGCCACATTTGTTGCCCGCATTCATGGGCTGCGTGAATGAGACAGCCTTCCTGTGTAGCCTTTGGAGGATGCAACCCCTGAATTGGGACATAGACACTGAAACCCTCCCAATACAGCAAAATGTAACATTTCAGAGTGGCTTTTTATTGTGGCTAGCCTAAGGCACACCTGTGCAATATACATGCCGTATCAGCATGTTGATATGCCTCACCAGTGACGTGGGATGGATTATATTAATTGCTCAGTAAAACAGATTTAGACAAATTTGTGAGTAATATTTGAGAGAAATGGGTCTTTTGTGTTTATATAAAAAGGTTAATATTTTATGGCCAGTGTAATCCCTCATTCATCCAGGAGTCTTTCATATCTTATCATTATGATTATTATTTATTAGTTAGGGACAAAGCATGTTAATGAACGTACACGCCACACATGCTGTAAACACACCCGATTGCACCCATTGTCGCACATTCACACACCAGCGTACATGGGCACAAGAGATAAGGTGGGTGAAGTGTCTCGCTCAAGAACAGTGTGCACTAGCGCCACCCTGTGGCACCTGGTGTTCCTCTGGTCTCCCATCCAAATACTAACCAGGCCCATCCCTGCTTAACTTCTAAGATCAGACAAAGTTGGTATGAGTTCAGCTCATGAATATAGTGTGTAGTTTAATTCTCTTCAACACAGGAAGTGCACAGTTAGCGTGCTAAAGTTTGCTAGCTTTAGCGTGATGGCAAACTTGCCCTGGCTCAGATTCTTAAACTCATTGTGGGGAATATTCTGGATGCTGGGAATGCATGAGGTAATTGTTAATATCTTGGACTAGTATTACTTTACTGATGCTAAATGAAAAAGACAACTTAGAATATGGGTAGGAAAAATAGAAAACCAAATATAAATCAACATTAAAAGAGGGTAGCCAATTGTAAAATACAATACCATAATAAGGACGGTCAACTTTTCACCAAAGCTTGAAGTGAGATTTCGCCGAGTAGGTGTATATGTGCATGTGCAGCAGATTTGCAAACAATTTTCACTATAGCGGGGCCCAGCAGGGGCTTATGTGGCATCTGGATTGACCAAATTAATCAGATTAAGCATTTGTGAATTTACCTTTTAGATATTTCATAGCAAAGTACAATTTTATCAATAGGAAGATTTGGCTCTTGCTCCCCATATTCATTCAGATTCTGGTTCCGTGGAAAATTGAAGAGTTTGATGGATCTTTGAGAAAGAAGCCAAATGAACATATGCAATTATTGATTCATGAAATCATTATTGTAAATAGAATAAATAAATTCAATAGAATACAGTGTAAATTGTTTTAGATAGAAAACAATTGTTTATTTTAAAATACATTTAATCTGAGGGGCGTGGCATTACGCAGAGAACAGCCGTAAAGCAGTGCCTTTCCCTCTCTCTCAGAGGCCGATGATGAGCCACGAGCGAGGGGAAACATCAGAGGAGACGGAAACATTTGACACTTTTTATTACATGTAAAACACCCCAGGAACCAGGTTATAATCATGATCAATCAGCTGCACATGTTTTTAACATGCAGCAATGATATTCGCCTTAAAATATGAACAGAAGAAGGAACATAACCCGCTTCCCATAACTGTGATGGTCCGGAAAGAGGAGAAGGGTGAAGAGAGAGGAGCAGAGAGCAGGGCAGACCCAGAGACCGGTCAGGAGCAGATCAGTCTTTGTGCTTTACACTTTTATCAGCATTTAGCAACACAGATGCTGTTTTTAGCTTATTATGGCTTCAATTGCGTTTGGTATTGCCAATATGTTTTCAAATCAATAAAATAAAATTGCTTGTTTGGAAAAATTCTTAACTGGTAGACTAAAAATAATAAGGCAAAAAAAATGATTACCTCAATGAAATTCTTTATACAAGAAAGTGTAAGTTGTAAAGAATACATATTCTTTACAACTTACACTAGATTTAACTTTATTTTAAATGAATTGGGATAGTTTAATTATCATGCAGGAAGCCAAATAAATGCTTTACAAACAAAAAGTACGAATGGGGTGCCCATTGCAGCACAACCTATACATATACATATACACATATATATATATATATATATATATATATATATATATATATATATATATATATATATATATATATATATATATATATATATATATATATATATATATATATATATATATATATATATATATATATATATATATATATATATATATATATAGCGCTTGTCTGAAGTTCCAAAGCACTTCACACAACACAGGTTAGAAATAATTAAATCAGACAGACAAATTATTACGCAATGTTAAATGCTTTTTTAAATAGAAATCAAATGCTTCTAAAAAGTCAAAAGGCAATTAATCTGTCTGTCAAGGGGAAGAGAGTTCCAGAGGGAGGGGGCATGTACAGAAAAGGCGCGGTCTCCCTTAGTGACCCGTTGAGTCCTGGGTACAACCGACAGGGCTCCATTCCCATGAAAAAAGGGTTCTGGAGGAGGGGACATAAGGGGTGAGGAGGTCAGACAAATCGCATGGTAATAGTCCGGGAAGAGAAGAGCTTTAAAAGCAAGTAACAACATTTTAAAATCAATTCGAAATTTTATAGGTAGCCAGAGTAGAGACTGAAGAGTGGGGGTAATATCTTCAAATGTGTTCCCACCAGTAAGAAGACGGGCAGCAGCATTCTGTACTTTTAGAGATGATGAATGGCATTTTGGTTTGTACCTACATATAGTGCATTACAATAATCGAGATGTGAATGAATAACAGCACTAAGAACTTCTAGAGGATATCATTTTAGAATTTTCTTTAAAGTGATAAAAACAGGTTTGAACCACACTGTTTATCTGACTTCTAAAAGACACATTAGAATCAAAGAGCACCAAGATTTCTGGCTGTAGGTTTGATATAAAGAGCCAGGTCCCTAAGATCAGCACTTATCTCATTGCAGAGTTCCGGCGGTCCAATCAGGATTATCTCAGTTTTGTTATTATTAAAACAGAGGTAGTTCTGTGTCAGCCAACGCTGCATGTCTCTAAGACAGGTGTGGGTGGCAGCAAGGTTTGATGTACTAATTGGCATGTAGATTTGCGTGTCATCAGCGTAGAAATGATAAGACACATTGTAGGATTGCATTAGGTGGCCAAGTGGAGTCATATAAACACAGAATAAAAGTGGTCCTAAAACTGAGCCTTGAGGTACACCATATTAAAGGTTGGAAAGTGTAGAGTGCCTATTTTTAAAAGTCACGTAAAAAGAGTGATTTAAGATATACGATTTGAGAAGTAAAAGAGCTGTACCTTTTATCAAGGAGAATGTCATGGTTGAGGGTATCAAAAGCAGCACTAATATCAAGAATAATTAAAATAGAAGATTTACCATAGTCAGCCGACATTAATAAATCATTCGTGACTTTAACAAGTTCGTGGCTGTACTATGTTGAGCTCTGAACCCAGATCGAAAGCAATTGAAAAACACAATTAACATTCATAAAATCTATACATTGTGAAGCAATACATAAAACACAGTTTGGCCTATTATTGTCAAAAACAAGTGGATCCAAGTTATGCTTTTCCAGGAAGGGCTGAATGATGGCCAATTTAAAGCAGTCAGGACAATTGAAAATATGTAATAGGCTGCTTCCAACAGTGGAAAATATTTCCTTTAGAAATGTTGGTGGAATAATGTCAAGCTCACATGAGGAGGTGTTGGTTTTTAGAGCTAAATTCTTTAAGGTCCAGGAAAAAAAGGGGCTGAACAGGAGGTTGTCGGGGAGTAGGTGATGGTGAGTGTGTCAATATCAGGTTTGATATTTGCCCTAAGCAAATCTATTTTGTTTACAAAAGACATTTTTGCAAAAGTTCTGGGTCACTATGGAGGGGACAGGATGGCGGACCACTGGCAAAAGAGTTAATGACCTTAAATAGAACCCAAGGGTTATGATTGCTTTTTGTAATGATCTCAGAGAAATAGTTGTTTTGCGCATTTTCCACCGTCTGCTGATAGCAGTGCATGTGCCGTTTTAGAGAAATTTGTGCATGTTTAGATTTATTTGCATTCCAAAACCATTCAGCCTTTCTACATATGCGCTTTTGGGCACGCGTTTCTTTATTTAACCATGGATCTCTTCTAGTTTTTCTGCTTTTTTTTAACGTATGGGGCTACTTGGTCCAGGATGTGTTGACAATGGGTAAAGAATAAATTTAAGCTTACGGCTGGGTCTTCATTATGTAAACCATTAAAGGGTTGTGAGATTAAGAGCTCGTGAATTAGCCTAAGAAAGGACATTGCATAGTATTAAGGGGCTCCTGTGGGACTGTGAACAGAAGTGCTTTATGGTTGCAGACAGCAATACCATCAATGCCAGTAAGCAGGAGAGTGAAACCAGTTGAGATGATAAGATCAAGCACATGTCCTTCGTCATGTGTCAGTCTATCAACAATTTCAGTCAGATCAAAAGTGTCAAGGAGTTCAGAAAACTGATTTGAGAGTGTTGTTGAACAACATGAATATTGAGCTCACCAAGAATGAGGAGCTGATCATACTTGGGTAGAACAATTTACATTAGTTCAGAAAACACTGTAATAAAACCAGTAGAATTCGGTGGCCTATAAATCAAAATAGTGAGCAGATGAACAGATGATGTAGGCGTATAGGTAAAGCACAATGCTTCGAACGACTTAAAAGCACAAAGGAAATCGTCTGTAATTTGAAGCCTTCCCTAAATAAGACAGCTAGTCCACCTCCCCTGTGTGTCTTGGCATGTTAAGGTAGTAAAATCCCCAGAAGTCTGCCAGGTTTCAGTTTCAAAGAAACTATCAATGTTTTTCGACAGAATAAAGTCAGAGATAATGAAGGACTTATTGGTAAGTGATCTTACATTGAAGAGACAGCAATTTACAGAATTTTGGGGGGTAGAGGAAGCATATTTAAATTAACTGAGCGACATGGTTTATTAGGCACGTGGTCAGGCCTAAAAGATATGCGCACTATTCCATGTGACGCATTTACCACATTTTGGAGTCATGGATGAGTATACTCCAATATATTTCATACAAGATCTTTCAGACCTCTGGCTCCACCCAAACTACAATCTCTGAACAGGTTTCTCATTTTCCAGAAGGACTCAAAGTTATCAATGAAACCATAGCCGCATGAAAGACATAGAGTTTCAAGCCATGTGTTAGCACTATAAATACGACTTAACATCTCTGAGCCCTTGTACATAGATTTTACCCAGGCTTTCAATAGTTGTTGCCAAGACTTCATAGTCCGACTGAAGCTTGATGGATCGTCTTTGTTTTATGTCATTTATTCCTACATGGACAATCATTGTGTCTGCAGTGGGATACAGATCAACAATGGACGGGATGAAGATGATTAAGATCTTGAATTTTAGCACCGGAGTAGGAGTACGTTATGTAGTCGGGGAGGGGAGGGCAGCACCTCTAATGACAGAGTCACCCAGAAAAATGTATTTAGGTCGGGGATATCTGAGGATGTCATCGCTTAGAGTACTTTTTTGTGCCGGCAGTGGTACTTACGCCGGCCTTATAGTCTTCAGATGGCCGCGTGGGCTTGTTTGTTGACGTTGTTGTACCTTTTAAGCTTACATGTTGTAATGGTTGATTCAGCGATAGCGTTGAGACGGACCAAGGATGTAGCGTCCGTCCCATCATCCAAAGGGTCAAAAAAAGCAGGCAGAGATTCTGTATGGGTGTTGGGCTTCTCCGCTGGAATGCGCGGTTCTGTGGCGTCTGCTGCCCGGGCCGAGGCGCTTAAAACTCTCGGGAACACTTCACCCAGCTCCCGCTCGGCCGGCCTGTCGGTGCCAACTCTATGCTCCCCGGAGCGTGCGAGTTTCCACGGTGTATCCGGGTCGAGAGATTGCATATTGTTTAGTCCTGACTCTGGCACCAGCAGGAGGCCGTCCCCAGAGGTCCTCAGAGTCCGAGATGGTTCATATGGCACTAACATGTCCGAGATATACTTTGGTGCTAGGCCATAGAGAGACTTGTATACAAGCAGAGCTGATTTGAGGTTTATTCTCTGAGCCTGAAGCCAGTGCAGAGACCTGAGCACAGGACTAATGTGATCGTACTTCTTGGTTCTAGTCAGGACCCGAGCAGCAGAGTTCTGGATGTATTGCAGCTGTTTTACAGCTCGTTTGGAGAGGCCAGTGAGCAGGCCGTTACAGTACATCTACTGGAGACAAATGCAGTTTTTTATATGGTCAAAAGCTGCTGATGTTATTGATTTGACGTGGCTGTTCAAGTCCACTATTACCTTCTAAAGGTGACTGCTAACACTTTCTTTTTGTTTCTGTGGGCCAAAGACGATGATTTGCAGTCTTGTCTGAGTTCAGCAGGAGAAAGTTGTTTTGCATCCACACACTGATCTGTTGGATGCAGTGACAGAGTGAATCCACTGGTCCATATTCACTCTGCCGTCAGTGAAACATAGATCTGAGTGTCGTCTGCATAATTGTGATAGGACACATTCTCGCTGCGTATCAACTGACCTAACGGCAGCATGTTAGAGGTTGAACAGAAGGGGTCCCAGGACTGACCCTTGAGGTCAGGGGCATGTGGTGTGAGACAGTTACCAATTTCAACGGAGTACTTCCTGTCTTCCAGATAGGACTTTAACCAGTTTAGGGCAGTGCCAGTGATGCCCACCCAGTCCTCTAGTCTCTGTAAGAGGATCCCATGATCGACAGTGTCAAAAGCAGCACTTTTTGAGGCTTTGCCCGCGTCAGTGTTCAGGTGGATGTCATTTGTCACCTTGACAAGAGCAGTCTCAGTGCTGTGATGAGGTCTAAAACCTGACTGGAAAACATCAAATGAGTTGTTTATTAAGAGGAAATCAGTGAGCTGTTGGTAAACAACCTTTTCAAGGACTTTGCCCCAAAATGGCAGATTAGAGATGGGCCGGTAATTACTCAGTACTGCGGCATCAAGACTGCTCTTCTTTAGGAGAGGCTTTATGACCGCAGTTTTGGTGCACGTGATGATCTCCTGGACAGTTTAGTCAGTTACAAGTGTCTAGATGGTTTTCGAAATGAGTTTCTAACGGCAGCTGAGCTGGAGGGTTTGTTCATCTGTTACTGTGGCAAACAGGACACACGAGTTGTTACTACAGCTTCCAATTATTTCAGAAAATATCCTTCCCTAGTTCTACATAAATGAGGTTGTACATGTACAACTTCTCTCCGTAAATCTCTTTTTTAACCTGGAGCTTTGACTTGCGCCATATTCTGTCCGTCCCTGCGGCACTCCCTTTTCTGTGCCCTGACCGAGTCATCATTTCTCCATGGCGCCTTCTGCTTATTTTTAACAATTTTAGCCTTCATAGGGGCAATGATGTCGAGAAACATTCAAAACACTAGATGTAACAGAGTTCAACAAATCATATTACATTAGAACACGAGACATTTTCAAAGTTTATCATTTCCATAAACAGTTTTCCTGTGTTTGTCATTTATGTGTCTCCTCCGGACAACTGCAGGACCAGCCGGAGGTTTGGAAAAACAGACAGGTCAAAGAAGACACAGAAATGATCAGACAGAGCAACATCGACCACATTGACGTTTGAAATATTAACCCCTTTTGTAATTAGAAGATCTAGAGTGTGCCCTCTGCTGTGGGTGGGGCCACTCACGCGCTGAGTAAGACCGAAAGTTTCAAGGACAGCATGAAGCTCTTTAGCGTTTTTTGTCACAGCGACATTATCAACATGAACATTGAAAGCACCTGTTATGACCAAACCATCAAAGTCTGTGCATATGACTGAAAGCATCTCAGTAAAATCATCAATAAAACTTTGAAAGTGCTGGGAAGAGAATGGATGGGAGACTGTTTTAGCTCCATTTTAAAGGATACATACTCAAATGTATGGACCTGTACGTCTCCAGGGCTCTGGACGAGCAGGTCGGATCACAGCTGACCCCTCTCACCCTGGACATGGTCTGTTTGAACCACTCCCCTCAGGCAGGAGGCTACGGTCCATCCGGACCAGAACCTCCCGCCACAAGAATAGTTTTCTTTCCCTCTGCCGTTGGACTCATGAACACTTCAAAACACCTGTCACTTTAACTGCAATATTCAACCACTCACTGCACTGTCACTTTCTGCACTACAACTTTAAACATAACTGTAAACTTGTGTACATAGAAATGCCTATTTTCATTTTTATTGTATAGTAATTTTAAATTGTTTCCTAATGCATGCCCTTTTTTGATTGAAAAAATATATGTTGTTTTTTATTATTACTCAGTGTTTTATGTTGCACCTTAAGGCCGAGACAAGTTCCTATGTTTGTGAATTTTGTTCATTGACAATGGCAATAAACTCTTTCTGAAATGATGCAATGTTGAAGTAAGACTTTAGTCAGATTTCAATGTTTTAGAGTACTCTTCCGGTGGCAGAGTGTGTCTCCATGTTCAGGGCCTGACTCTGGGTCCAGAGGCTGTGCTCTGCTACAAGAGCAACTGTCACCCAAACAAAACTAATGTTTTCTTACTAATTAAAATCGAAAGTGTACCTAAATTATCCAGTTTTTAAACATAAGGCCAATCTCAGCAATTCACAAAAAGATGTTAATAATTTCAAGTTTGTGTCTCTGAAACATTGTTAAAGCTAGGAAACAGGAAACTACTTCCAATTCAAGTCAGTGTTTGGAGAGAAATTATTATTTTTTGTTTGTATTTGCTTTTTGTTGTCATGTTTTCACTTGAGTCGGTGGCTGTGTCTCAATTCCGGGTCTGCATGCTCCGAAAGCTACATTTGAAGGACGGTTGCGTCACTTCCTGTGCGCCTGCGTTTCCATGGAGATTGGCCGTGAACGAAGACCGTGAAAAAGCACGCTTCGTGGCAATGTATATCCCATAATGCGCTAGTCAGATGTTTTTAAAACAGGCGGTGCGAAATAACGCCCCCCGACAGCGGCGGAAACGTGTAAGTACATGCACGAGTGTTGTCATAAAATAATGGCATAACGCTCCCAAAACTGTAAAAGAAGTTTTGTTTTAACCGTAAATTGCAGCTAATTTTAAGGTGTTTTCTGTAACACATTAATATAAAAGCAAAGACTTAAGCTATTGATTTGTGGTGGGAGTAAAATCTTTTTGTCTTAATTATGGTTTATGTTGACTGCCATAAGTGAGACGTTGTGAACATTACAAACAAGCTGTATTGTGATCATTAAATAGATCTCTCTCTTTATAAACTGACTTAAATGCACATATTATTTCCTTTCATGTTTTCCCTTGTCATTATAAAATCCCATTCTGAAATTAATACCGTATATTTCATTACTTTTGTTGAAATTTCTAGATCATCTAGATCTAGATCGTTATCACAGGAACATTGGTAATTATTATATTTTTCAAGAGCTGAACATATTTTGTTTTAGTTAAAAGATTTGGCTGAGATGAACTCTAATCTCTTGGGCTCCAACTCAGAATATTTTATCCTTGCTGCGTGCTCTTTTTAATACTTCCATGTGCGTAATTTGCGTGGCGTTAGCATAAGCAGCGAGTCTTGGTTGCTAAGTGATGGAGCGGCTCCTTGGGCTCGGCCTGTCCCATTTCGGCACGGCCTTTGCGGTCCACGCCGGCTATTTGGAAGACCAGCCTCTGTCGGCTGGGTCCTTCGGAGCATGCAGACCCGGATTTGAGACATGTGTTCTCTCTTATTCAACCATCTCTTGCAAAAGTGTAATGAAACATACTGCTATTTGGCTGGTTTTGATTTGTCCCAATAGGGACAGCTGCTGTCTCAGACATAGCCTCTATTGTTAATAAAATGATTGGCAAATCAACAAAATAATGGGCTACTGACAAGCTCAACGCCACAAGGAACTGATTCAAATCTCAAAATACTTTCTAGGACATGCAAACTCCGCTATATTCTTTTGAGCAGGCCCAGGCAGGGTGTTATACAAAGGCCACGCTCTTGAAAACTTTGAGGGCTGATCCGGTGCAAAGGGCTCGTGGACGAGGAAGAGCAGATGTCTGCAAAAGTTTGTTGTATCAAGTTATTGATGCTTCCATTCATGCCACTGTAGCTCAGGATCAGGATAAGGAATTTTGAAATTGAAGACAATGGACTCAATTATTATTAGTTAAGATTGTTTAAAGGATTTATTGGCTCCTGGGCTCTACCAGACAGTGCAGTGCAAAGTGGGGATTCATACCATAAAGCTGCTCACATGGCAGACATTTGTGCTATCCACTCGACCACCAACCTGTTTAGATTATTGAGCAGTTTTAGATCAATATGATATTTATCTTGAACAAAATGTGAAATATTGATCTACGTATGTTATACTTTAATGTTAAATAACCAGGAATAAAGCTTAAAAGTAAACCTGAACCAAGCTAAAATATCTACATACAGGAACAAAGACATGTTTGAAAGTACATTGATATGCTGGCAATGCTACCACAACTTGTCACCCACCACCACAGACACCCAACCCATATGTCAACAGCAATTTACCCATGCAACACTCAGCATCTGACATGACTTTTATTATTTGAAATGTCATTTTTGGAACAACAGTCAAATGAGTCCCCGGTTTCAAGGGTATTACAGCGGCTTTGTGTATGGAAGAGGACAACCCAATCATCCAGTAAGTGCCGAGCCAAGATGAAATATACGAGTTTGAGTATGCAGTCCCGCACAAAGTCCGTGCATGCCTGTTTTATTTGAGTCCTGTGTAAATGCTGAAGGTTGCTGCTTTGAAGGACACATCTCGTCTATGGTAAGTAGTCATCCTTAATAGGTTTGGGTTTGGCTGTGAAATATGGTGTTGCAGCGGCTCTGTGTGACATTAGCACTGTCTCCAGGGAAAAGAGCAGACAGATCTGAGTTCAGCCAGGAGCCAGACAGGGGCCCGGGCTAAATAAAGGCGCAGATAGATGGAAGTGAACCAGAACCTTCCAACCTCCGCACGATCACTCCTTTCCACCTTCCATGACACCAATTGAATGCACAATGTGAAGCTGCAAACAATATGATGTCATCTTCTGTATATGCTTCTGGGAGATGTAAAGAACATAACAGCAATGGTCAACTCAACTAGGAGAGACTTAAACAGACCAAGAAATGCAGCATTTATTGAATGCTGCATTGGTGCTTAGACCACAGCCGAAAGAGACACCATTGCAATGTTGAAGTAAGACTATAGCCACATTTCAATGTTTTAGAGTGCTTTTACACGCTTTGGAAGAGAGTGTGTCTCCAGGGCCTGGCTCTTTTTCCAGAGGCTGAGCTCTGCTATGAGAGCAACTGCCCACCCAAACAAAACCAATGTTTTCTTACTATATCAAATCAAATCAAAATCTTTACCTGAATTATATAGTTTTAATCACAGAGCTGATCCCAGCAATTCACAAAAAGATATTTAGTCATTCCAAGCTTCTGTCTGTGAGACATGGCTAAAACTAGAGTAAACGGGGAACTACCGGCTTTTCCTCTGCTTTTTCTGCATTTATTTAGCTACTTTGTGCCTCTAAGCCGTGCTTTATCTGTCTTTATATGTAATGAGTTTGGATAATGTCAGACGTTTATTGCACTGCAAATATAATGCTCTTAACACGGGTACCATTTGTCGCTAAACAGGAAACAAATAATGCTAACGTGTGCTAGCTTTGTTTTGCTAAGCATGTGGACTCAACAAATAAGTTAGCATCAGTGGAAATACAGCGGTTTAAGTTCAAGTCAGTGTTTGGTGAGAAATCATTTTTAGTTTATATTTGCTATATATTCTCTCTTATTCAGTCACCTCCTGCACAAGTGTCATGAAACGTCCTGCTATTTGGCGGGTGTTGTATTGTCCCAGGAGGGACAGCTGCAGTCTCACATTCAGTCAGAGCCTCTGTTAATAAAATGATTGGCAAATCAACAAAATAATGGGCTACTGACAAGCTCAACGCCACAAGGAACTGTCCAGACTTATTATTTCAGCTTTGTTTTGTTGTTTTTGTGTTTGGCTCATTATGTGTAAGGATTGTCTTATGTTGTTTTTCGTTTGGTAATAAATCCTGTCTGATCATTGTGAATACAATGTGGGAGTATTTGTTCCATTCTTTTGGACATAACGTAATTTTTGGGCTATAGAGTGCTCCTAAATAAACCCTGCACCAAAGAAAAAATAAATTGTACATATACCTATAGGTATATATATATATATATATATATATATATACACCTATACCTATACATATATATATATATATATATATATATATATATATATATTATATACATACACCACACCTGTCAATAAGCCGCAGGTGCCCACGTTGAGATATTTACACATTAAGATGGTCCACATTAGTGAATTCTCCTTTCAGCGAGTTTATAAAATGCAGACCGCTGTATCATATGTCCACGCATCCAAATTCAGTTCCTCATTAGACTCACTTCTCAATGAATATGAGTCGGATTGTAATAACAAAATTTGAAGCTTAAAATACAGAGCACACGACGTGTCCCCTGGACAGTGACCACTGATGTCTTCTTCTACAGTGTGTCAAATGCTTGCGCTTCCTGCCCGAGTGCCCCCCGGTGGCTGTTAGCCAGCAAAAATCCACAAATTAGACTCACCATTGTATGGGCCACAGGGTTCAAAGCGTGGGAAAAAATTTGAGACTTAAAGTCTGAAAATTACAGTAATTGAGGTGCATATACCAGAACACCCTAGGCCGGAGGTCAATGATCGACTTTGTTGTCGTGTCATCTGACCTCCGGCCGCGTGTCTTGGACACTCGGGTGAAGAGGGGCTGAGCTGTCAAACCGACCACCACCTGGTGGTGAGTTGGATCCGCTGGCGGCGGAGGAAGCCGGACAGACTTGGCAGGCCCAAGCGTATTGTGAGGGTCTGTTGGGAACGTCTTGCGGAGCTCGCTGTCAGCAGGGTCTTCAATTCACACCTCCGGGAGAGCTTCTCCCAAATCCCGGGGGAGGCTGGGGACATTGAGTCCGAGTGGACCATGTTCTCGACCTCCATTGTCAATGCGGCTGCTCGGAGCTGTGGTCGCAAGGTCTCAGGTGCCTGTCGCGGCGGCAACCCCGAACCCGGTGGTGGACACCGGAAGTAAGGGATGCCGTCAGGCGGAAGAAGGAGGCCTATCAGGCCTCTTTGGCTTGTGGGACTCCTGAGGCCGTTGACGGGTATCGGCGGGCCAGGCGTGCCGCAGCTCGTGCTGTCGCAGAGGCAAAAACCCGGGTCTGGGAGGAGTTCGGGGAGGCCCTGGAGGAGGACTATCGGTCGGCCCCAAAGAAATTCTGGCAAACCGTCCGGCGCCTCAGGAGGGGGAAGCAGTGTTTCCACCAACACCGTTTACGGTGCGGGTGGGGACCTGCTGACCTCGACTGGGGATGTCGTCGGACGGTGGAAGGAGTACTTTGAGGGCCTCCTAAATCCCACTGTCACGTCTTCCGAAGAGGAAGTAGAGACTGAGGACTCGGAGGT
>BJKM01001690.1:0-18603 GCA_015082035.1 Chaenogobius annularis | reverse complement strand
GTGTAGGTGTGTGCGCGTGTTGCGCTGTGTGTGTGTGTGTGTGTGTGTGTGTGCATGTGTAGGTGTGTGCGTGTGTAGGTGTGTGCGTGTGTAGGTGTGGTGTGTGTTATTGAGTCCACTTACTAACGTTCATGAACATATTTTCCTTTCATCTTATTTTCAATGCCCTGTTTCAAGCGAGGCCTGTGGTCTCGCAGTCACATGATCCTGAGTCACAGATCTGACTGACAGACCCTCTTTGACAGATTAACAGACATTAAAACATAGCCGAGACACAACGATCCCTCGCCTCATGAATTGCTCCGTGTATTTATAAAAAGTCCTTTGCATTCGTTTAAATAAGGGGAGGGGCATTACAACAGGTCAGCTGATGTTTAGCTCGGCGTATCAGAAAGAGAGACATTCCTTTTCATCAAATACAGATGCTGTGACTTTGTCGGAAACGTTTCCATCTCAGAACACAACATTTAAAATAACCTTGAAAAATTACTTTCAGGATCAATCTAATTTTTTCTGAAGGAAATTAGTTTAATTGATATGACCATAATCTGGCCCCTCTCCCCTACTAAAACATGTGTTGATAAATGTATCAAATGTGTCTAAACTCTATTTTTGTGTTAACATTCAACTAGTATTTTCATGACTTAACTATAGGTAACATTTAATATATTATGGGTCACTCCACACTTAAGTGTACAAAAGTGTTATAAAGGTCTAAGGATTTGTTTTTATTCCCACTCACATCAGAAAGTACCCACCTCACTGCATTTAAAAAAAAAAACCATAAAGTAGATAAATGGATAAATTATACACTTTTACCATTGACACACACAGCAAATTTACCTACGTACGTTAACTTTGGGGGACACGAAACTTTCAAAACAGATTTCTCCCTCGCTGAGCGTCTGTCAGACCGCTGAGCGCGCGCTGCGCATGTGCGAGTTGCCCATTTGCGTCAGGCAGCGCCGCAAAACGAGAAGTAAGATGTTGGTTTTCCCCACACGATAAACAAGTGTTGTTTGGATTATGATGGATTATGATCCAAAATGATGATGCAACGCTCCGGGCTCCCGTGAGTAGGCACAACCAAAACAGTCCCACCGTCGAGTACAGTAAGAAAGCGTCACATTTTGATGATGTAGCATGGCGCTTTAGAATTAGGTTTTCAAACTTAAACTGGTACTGCGTGGATGTAACTGATATTGGACACCAACGGGTTACATCCAAACACTTCTTCTGAGGGCAATTTCAAAACTACGAGTGGAAACATTTTGAAAAACATTTGGGGCATGAATCTTTAAGTATTTTTCCCCTTTTCATCACTAGTAGGTTCTTTGTTTTAGTTTTTAGTTTACAAAATTTATAAAAAACAAAACACGAAAAAAAACAGAGTGGGGCCAGAGGAAGCACAGGAAGTAAACATAAGATTTAAAAATAAAAGGGCAACAAAATACAGTTGTACAATGTCTGGCAAATTTGAATGTGATTTTTTCCATTTTACGTATATCAATTACAATGTCGGTCCAGTCCTTGGTCGTTGGTTCAGTTTGTAGCAGCCATTTTTTCCCTGTAGTGCAGCAACCACTCGTCATGGTTGGTCCTGGTTACCTGGTTGGTACTACAGCATTAGTACTACATTGTAGGCAAGGCAAAGCAAGTTTATTTGTAGAGCACAATTCGTACACAAGGCAATTCAAAGTGCTTCACACAACAGGAAAAAAATAGACAGACAAGACAGAAATCACAAAACCTTAATGTAAAGAAATTTAAAGGTGCCATTTTCAGGCTATCCGTCAAATAGTTTTAAGACATAAAAGAGAAGAGTGGAAAGAAAATCATTTCAGTCATCATGTGCACAGCCAAACAAAAGCGTTTTTAGCTTAGATTTGAACATTATCAGCGTAGCGGCCTGTCTCACATCCTCCAGGAAACTGTTCCAGATTTTAGCTGCATAAAACTGAAACGCAGATTCCCCATGTTTAGTCCTGACTCTGGGCACCAGCAGGAGGCCGGTCCCTGAGGTCCTCAGAGTCCGAGAGATGGTTCATATGGCACTAACATGTCCGAGATGTACTTTGGTGCTAGGCCATGGAGAGACATGTATACAAGCAGAGCTGCTTTGAAGTCTCTTCTCTGAGCCACAGGGGGCAGTGCAGGTCCTGAGCAGGACTTAATGTGATCGTACTTCCTGGTTCTAGTCATGGACCCGTGCAGCAGCGTTCTGGATCATACGGGCAGCTGTTTGCTAACACACCTCCTTTTGAGGTGAAAACAAAGTGTTAACAAGAGGCGTTACGGAGACATAAATTAGAGTTAAAATGTTGTAGTTTTGTTCCAAGTCTGGTTTAGACAACTATTTTGATCTGGCGACACAGCATTTTTTCACGGACGGAGAAGTAGCTGAATGTTATTGAATTAAATCCCGAGGAGGTCTACGCAGTCAAATGGAGACCACAGACATCTCTGATAATTACATTTAAATCAGAACTGTTCTTTGTGAAGTCCAGAGTCTGGGTTTCTTGAAGGCGGAGACAACTCTGAGGCTCTGAGGGGGTGTGTCCAACAGGCTCGTGACGCAGCAGACGCCTCCTTACGTCGCCCCTTACGCACGCACGCTCCTCTCCATCCTCTCCTCTGTCTCTCCTCTGTCTCCAGCCTGCACCGCGCTGTGGCCGCACCGCTGCGGGGAAACTGTGCGCCCTGAGCGGCAGGACATGCTGAGGAGGCGCGGAGCCGCGGCCCGGAGCGCAGGTGAGTCGCGCCGCTTCGGTTTGTTTGCAGGACGCGTTATGCACGCGTTTGTGTCGCTGTGATGCGCTAAACCTGATGCCCTGGAGCGACTGGAGGTGACGCGCTCAGTGCGACTCCAGAGGTTTGTTGTGATGCGTCATGCCGCGGCCTGATGCGGCAGAAGCGCGCAGTGAGCGGCAGATGGAGCGTGTTCGTGCCGCTCGTGCTGTTGTTGTCGTGACGCGTGACGCCGCCGCTTTGACCTTGCGCTGCAGCGTTTTGGCTTTGAGACCGCGCACTGTAAAAAACAACATCCACATCAGTTTGAATGAACCAGATCCACGCGGGTCGTGTTCTTTTGTCCGGTTTAGTAAAAGTGCAAAGAACGGCCACAGACACGTGACCAAGGCCCACCGTGTGGAAAAAGACTGATTTATGTATGAGCACGTGCGCGAGTCTGCAGCTCAGTGTGTGTGTGTGTGTGTGTGCGTGCGTGTGTGCGTGCGTGTGTAGATGAGCTGTACTGCGAAAGACGTGCGGGTGGTGGGTGTGTGTGTGTGTGTGATTGTGTGACGTTGTGTGTGCGTGCTTTGTGCGTGCGTGTGTGCGTGTGCTCCTCTAAGCTGCCCCTGTTTGCTCCTCTTCTCGGTCTGAGCTGCTGCTGTCACTCCTCGTTGCCGTAGAAACCTGGATGAAGCACACATTGCACCAAAAGAGTCATCACATCCAGTCATGGTGCCAATGCTTAAAATGTTACACATTTGATCTTTATCCCGGATCAGAAGGGGCTTCATTTGACCTTTGTAGCTGCTCTGTTTGATTGGACGTGCTGAAGCTCCAGTTTAAAATAAATCCACCACGACCACTGACACAGGAAGGATGTGTGTGCACTCCTTGGACTCTCTAGAGTCCAGACTCTTTAGACTCTTTAGACTCTCTGGACTCTTTTGGACTCTCAGGACTCTTTACACTTCCTAGACTCTCTGGACTCCCTGGAATCTTTTGAACTCTTTGGACTCTTTGGACTCTTTGGACTCTTTGGACTCTCTGGACTCTCTGGACACTCTAGACTTTAGACTCTCTGGATCTCTTTGGATTCTTTGGACTCTGTGGACTCTCTGGACCCTCTAGACACTCTGGACTCTCTGGACTCTTTTGGACTCTTTGGACTCTCTGGACTCCAGAATCTCTAGACTCTGGACCCTCTGGACTTTTTAAACTCTCCAGACTCTTTACACTTTGGACTCTCTGGACTCTCTGGACTCTCTGGACTTTCTGGACTCTTTGGACTCTTTAGACTCTAGACCAGGGGTCCACAAACTTTTTCCTGTAAGGGCCACATAACTGTTCCCTTCTCTGATGGGGGGCCAGGGTCAGTTTGACGATCGCAGGGGCTCTAAATGTAAACATGTATTGTTTTCCAGAACGCCACATATAACCAAATATGAAGAACCCTTTCCGAGGTCAAAGAACCCTCTCTGGGGTCTTCACAGACAGAACTTGTGTGTTGTGCCGTGCACAGTCTTGGGTCAAAGTTCAGCTTCAGTTGTCAGAGCAGAATCTATGACTCATATGAGCATGAATAGTGCGTCTCTTGTATTGTTCAGGGGGCCGGGTCAAATGTGGAGGCGGGCCGTATCCGGCCCCCGGGCCGTAGTATTTTGGGGACCACTGCTCTAGACTCTCTGGACTCCAGAATCTTTGGACTCCAGACTTTATGGGACTCTCCATACTCTCTGGAGTCTCTGGAGTCTCTGGGAGTAACTCTGGGACCTCGACTTTTAGACTCCAGACTCTTTAGACTCCAGACTCTTTAGACTCCAGACTCTTTAGACTCCAGACTCTTTAGACTCCAGACTCTTTAGACTCCAGACTCTTTAGACTCCAGACTCTTTAGACCTGTTACACGGCCTCGTCCCTCATCAAACACCAGGATGTTATCGATCGTGAGAACAGAAACTCACAAAGAACTCAAATTTCAGGAGCTGGTGAATCTTTGATGAGCGGCAAGACTTTGGACTCGGTATGTCACAATATCAAATTTTAGTACTATTATTATCATCATCATCATCATCATCATCATCATCATCATCATCATCATCATCATCATCAACAGGATTTTTATTACTAATCGTGACCTGAATAATCCCGATTATCAATAACTGGAATAATCTTCACAGGGACAGCTTTGTGGGGCCCCTGAGGCTTTTTGGGGCCTGATGGCAAAAACTTTTTTCCCCAGACTAAAAATTATAATTTTTAACATGTAAACAGAATAAAACATAGAACATACCATTTATTTTAAACACCATACTAGGGACTATGTCTCGGCTGGCCTGGGAATGCCTCGGGATCCCTCCGGAGGAGTAGGAGGAAGTGTCTGGGGAGGGGGAAGTCTGTGAGTCCCTGCTTAGACTGCTTCCCCCGCGCCCCGCCCCCGGATAAGCAGAAGAAGATGGATGGATGATAGTTCTTTATGCAGGAGCACACCTAAATATTTAAGAGAGTCTGTTTGCCTTTTAAATGGGTAAGTCTTTCTAAAGGACAGAGGGGGGCGCCAGTGAGGAAGAGTTTCAGTTTTTGTACATTCAGTTTGTATCCAGACATTGGACAGATATCATGAAGGAAATGCATCACGTTGGGAATGGACATGTCTGGTTTGTTTCTGTCTAATATATTGGGCCAATTGTTCTAAGTAAAAGGTGAACAACAGAGGGGACAAAGCACAACCCTGTGTCACCCCTCTTTCCAAACGTCAGTGAGTCTGTCAAGTGGCCGTTCATTTGAATTCTTGCTGTTGGACCATCGTAAAGAACCTCAATATTTTTTATTTTTCAATCCTCTGTTTTGAATTAGGTCTATTGAGCCTACATCTGCCTCGGGGATTTTAGAGCGGTCGTTATTAAAGATAAAGAAATGGTTTACTCTGGAATAGATTGTATTCAGGAATCAGGAGCTGCGCTAGCATTAGCATTGTTAGCTTGTGGACCTAAATATCCAGAGGTCAAATGTGTCTGGTTCATCTGCAGGTGCTGTGGTTGGAGAAAAGTAGAAGGACAATGGAGCTTGTCTCTGACATAATCATACTCTATTGTCCATCAGGCTCCTGGACTCGCTGAGCTGCAGGTGCCGACCGCTGAGGGCAGGTGACCCAGAAGCAGCCCATCATGTCTGCGCCCGCCCCTGCCACGCGCCGCTCCGGCTCCACCTCTCGACGGTGAGTCGCTTCTGTTTCTCTTCCTCAGGTTCAACTTGAGCCAGAATCCTTCAGGCCCTAAGTGCAGCGTTCTGATTGTCCTGAAGGAGGCGCCACCATGACTGGATTTAATGGTCTTTGTCCCACAGAGTGTCTCTGTTGAGCGCTGGGCGTGTCCCTCTCCTTCAGTCTGTGGAGCGTTCATGACACTAAACCAGTTCAAATGCACAGGTCCAAACGTGCAGAAGCTTCAGTTGCAGCTCTGCTCCTCTGCCTCAGGTTCAACCCTCTGTGCGCCCTTCAGCCCAAACGCCGCCTGCAGCAGATCCTCACCTCGTCAGGGCCCAAGGCAGGGCCCAATGCAGGAGCCGCAGGAGCCGCAGGAGCCGCAGGAGCCGCAGGAGCCGCAGGAGCCGCAGGAGCCGCAGGTCAAGCAGCTGCAGGCAGCGAGGCAGAAAGAGCGTCCGTGACCACAGCTTCGCTCGCAGTCCCGGTGCCTGCGCCGCCAGCGTGAGGACTAACTGCCCCGGGGCATGTGTGGCTGAGAATTGCACTGCTAAAACACATGGAAATATGAATCATGAACGATCACGTCATTCTGTGAATACTTAAAATACATTCATGTGTATTTTAAATGTTGTGTTCCTCCTGCACGGCAAACGCTGCTCCGATCGTGATCCACTCGATCATTGATCTCTGACCTGCTGCTTTGGACTCCAGAACTAACCAGAACCAGACACACCTTTAAGGGCACGGAAATGCACTGCTCCAGGGCACAACAACAGCTCCAAGGACTCAATGAAATACTGCACCAGCTTCACACACGTGCGTGGGGCGGGGGCGCTCCTCTCTCCGTCACTGCGCCGCTTCTCCCACATATCGCGTATCTCTCACTCCTCACTGTCCTCCTCTCTCTCAACTGCGCCCTCTCTCCTCACTGCGCCTCCTCTTCCTCACATGCGCTCCTCTCTCTCACTGCGCGCTCCTCTCCGCTCACTGCGCCTCCTCTCTTCTCAACTGGCGCTCCTCTCCTTTATCTTGCTCCTGCCCTCACTGTTGTCTCCTACTGCGCCTCCTCTCCTCACTGCGCGCTATTCTCTCCTCACTGTGCCTCCTCTCGGCCTCACTGTGAGCCCCCTCTCTCCTCACTGCGCCTCCTCCTCTCCTCACTGCGGCCCTCATCCCTCACTGCTCACTCGCCTCCTCCTCTCTCTCACTGTGTCTCCTAACTGCGCCTCTCTTCACTCCACTGCGCCTCCTCTCCCTCTGCCTCCTAGAACCTCTGGTGCCCCCTCTCTCCTCAACTGCGCCTCCTCTCTCCCCTGCGCCTCCATCTCTCCTCACTGCGGCCTCCTCTCTTTCACTTGCGTCTCCTCGTCTCAGCGACATCATCACTATGTATAATGTCATGCGTACTTCCTACCTTACATAGACCACATCACTAAGGCACAAGCCTTATTGGAACATCTCTCGTGATAATTATAAGACCTATTTATCAAACGAAATAGAAAGTACGCGCCCCTCGCTGTCTCCACTGCGGCCTCCTCTCTCTCCTTCTTCTCAGCGTGGCGCCTCCTCTCTCTCACTAGCGCCTCCTCTCTCCTCATGCTTCCGTCTCTCGCTCCTGTGCGCTCCTCTCTCCTCACTTGTCTCCTAACTGCGGCCTCCGTCCTCACTGCGCCTCCTCATTCCTCACTGCGCCTCCTCTCTCCTCACTGCGCCTCCTCTCACGCCCTCCCACTGCGCCTCCTCCTACTGTGTCTCCTAACTGCGCCTCCTCCTCCTCACTGCGCCCTCTCTGCGCCTACTGTGCCGCCCTCCTCTCTACTGCCTCCTCTCCTCACTGCGCCTCCTCTCTCCTCACTGCGCCTCCTCTCTATCCTCACTGTAGCACCCTCTCTTCTCACTGCGCCTCCTCTCTCCTCCTGCACGCCCCTCTTCCTCACTGGCCTCCTCTCTCTCAATGCGCCTCCTCTCTCATACTACTGTGCTCTACTCTCTCACTGTGTCTCCTCACTAGCGCCTCCTCTCCTCACTCCTTGCGCTCCTCTCTCCTCACTGCACCTCTCTATCTCTCCTCACTGTCCGCGTCCTCTCTTCTCACTGCGCCTCCTCTGCTCTCTCAACTGCGCCTCCTCTCTCTCACTGCTCTCCTCTCTCCTCACTTGCTGCCTCCTCCTCTCGCTCACTGCGCTCCTCTCTCCTCACTGCGCCTCTTTCTAACTTCCTCACTGCACCTCCCTCTCTCCTCATTGCGCCTCACTCTCCTTCTCACTGCGCCTCTCTCCTCACTGTGTCCTACACTCCTGCGCCTCCTCCTCTCACTCCACTGGCGCTCCTCTCTCCTCACCTGTGTCTTTCACCTGCTCTCCTCTCTCCCTCACTGTGCCCCCTCTCTCCTCAATTGCGCCTCTTTCTCCTCACTGCGCTCCTCTCTCCTCACTGCCTCTCTCCTCAACTCTCCTCTCTCCTCACTGCGCCTCCTCTCTCCTCACTGCGCCTCCTTCTCTCTGCCTCCTCCACTAGCCGCTCCTCTCACCTCATTGCGGCTCCTCTCTTCCTCACATGCCTCCTCTCGTCTCCCCCACTGATGTCTCCTCACTCTTTCCTGTCTCCTCTCTCCTCACGTCTTTATACACGTTTCTCCTCTCTCCTCACATGCCCGCTCCTCACTCGCCCTTCACTGCGCCTCCAATCCTCCTCACTGCGCTCCTCTCTCCTCACTGCACCTGCTTCTCTTCCTCACTGCACTCTCTCATCCTCACTGCGCACTCCTCTTCTCCTCACTGTGTCTCCTCAACTGTCGCTCCTCCTGCGCCTCCTCTCCTCACTGCCGCCTCCTCTCTCCTCACTGCGCCTCCTCTCTTCTCACTGCGCCTCCTCTCTCCTCACTGCCGCCTCCTCTCTCCTCACCTGCACCTCTTCTCTCCTCACTGCGCCTCCTCTCTCCTCACGTGCACTCCTCTCTACTCACTGGTCTCTCACTCGTGTCATCCTCCTCCTCTCACTCGCCTCCTCTCTCCTCACCGTGCGCTCTCTCCTCATACACCCTTCTCTCCACTGCGCTCCTCCTGTCCTCACTGCCCTCTCTCTCCTCACTGTGTCTCCTCACTCGTCGTCCTCTCTCTCCTCCTGCGCTCCTCTCTCCTCACTGCTGCCTACTCCTTCTCTCTTCTCACTGCGCCCTCTCTCTCCTCACTGCACTCTTCTCTCCTCACTGCGCCTCCTCTCTCCTAACTGCGCCTCCTCTCTTCCTCACTGCGCCTCCTGTCTCCTCACTGCACCTCCTCTTCCTCACTGCGACCTCCTCTCTCCTCACTGTGTCTCCTCACCGTGTCTCCTCTCTCTCACTGCGCCTCCTCTTCTCCTCACTGCGCCTCCTCTCTCCTCACTGCGCCTCCTCTCTTCTCACTGCCCGCCTCCTCTCTCCTCACTGCCTCATTTCTCTCCTCACTGCGCCTCCTCTCTCCTCATCTGCGCCTCCGCTCTTCTCCACTGCGCCTCCTCTCTCCTCACATCTACACCTCCTCTCTCCTCACTGCGCCTCCTCTCTCATCATCGTGTCATCCATCACACCCTGTTCATCCTCTCTCCTCCACTGCGCTCCTCTACTCGCCTCCTCCTCTCTCTCCTACACTGCGCCTCCTCCTCCTCACTCGCCTCCTATTCTCCTCCACTGTTGTCTGAAGCCTCTTTCTTTTCCTCTCTGGCTGACGTCTGGTGTGGACTCCTTCTCTGTCTCCCCCTGCTGGCCGCTGCAGGTTTGACTACTGCAGGTTCATAGAGCTGGACTACGTTCCGATGGAGAACAGCGGGTTCTTGGCCTCGATGCGTCCCAAAAGGACAAACTCACGGCCACAAATCACCGTCGAAAGGAGCCAAAGATCGCCACGCACGCGCTCGCCTTCGCCGTCCGCACCCCTCAAGCCCGCTCAATGCTCGCCCCGGTCATCGCTCGTCCGCGCAAGCTCGCCGTCGCCCCGGCCCGGCCCAGCTCGCCGATCCGCTGCGTCTCGACCTCAGGTCTGAACTCTCGCATGAGGAGCATGAGTGTCGTTCATGTGATGTTCCATGATGTTCCATGTGTCTTCATGTTCTCATCGCCGTAACATTTGAGCTGCTCAGAGTGGATCACAACTGCATGTTCTTTCACTTATGATGACCTCATCTTATTGGTGTGTCTGCTATGTCTAAGTGTATATATATGTGTACATGTATATGTATATATATATATATGTGTACATGTAAATGTATATATATGTGTACATGTATATGTATATATATGTGTCATGTATATGTATATATTGTCATATATATGTGTACTTATGATGACTGTATATGTATATATATATGTGTACATGTAAATGTATATATATGTGTCATGTAAATGTATATATATGTGTACATGTATATGTATATATATATGTTTATTGTATATATATATTGTCATGTATATGTATATATATGTACATGTATATATATATGTCTAAGTATATGTATATATATGTGTACATGTATATGTATATATATATTATGTGTACATGTATAATATATATGTATATATGTATATTTACATTATATGTATAAGTTGTACAATATATATGTCATGATATTATGGTGATAATGTGTCATGTATACTATGTACCATTATATATGTGTACATGTATATGTATACTATATGGTACATATTGTGTAACATGTATGATGTAATTATAATAATGTTCTTATATCTGTATAACATAATATATATGTGTACATGTTAGTATATAGTGTAATGTATATATATATTGATACATGTATATTGCTATATATATATTACATGTATAGTATTATATGTACTGTACTATGTATAAGTGTACATGTATATGTATATATTATGTGTACATTATATGTATATATGTGTACATGTGTAATATATGGTAACATTTATATATTAAGTTATTGTATAATAGTATTGTATAGTATATGTTAATGTATATGTGTATTATATGTACTATAATGAATATATGTGTACATGTATATGTATTAATATATGTGTACATGTATATGTATATATTTGTGTGTACATATATGTATGTGTAATGTATATAATGTATATTATGTGCTGCTACATGTATATGTATATATATATATATATATACACACACACAGTTTGGCGTCTCCGTTTGGAGTCGGTTTGTGGTGGTTCCACTGTGCACAAGTGAACTGTATTGCCCTGTTTGAGGGGTCTGAAGGGGGCCGTGAGCGTCTCTCAGGGGGCACAGACTCACTTTGAAACCACGACCCAGTTTAATGCAAAATGATTGGACGAGAGAGAACAGAAGAGAACACAGACTCAGGTGAGAACCGAAGGTGCAAAGCGGATATAAGAAACAAAAAGAAGCATCGTTCCTCACCAAACGCTTGATCTTGATCTGGGACAAACCGCCGTTTTTCCAGTGACAATAACTTTATTTGTTGATCTTATTTAAAAAGCTAGACTTGCACGTTAGCATTCCAGCTTTACATTATTTCAGTGTTTCAAATGCAATAGTGATATGCCGCATTATGATACTTTCACGCAAGGCTCAGTATTACTATTGACTAACATTTCAGTTTTCAGTCCACGATTTGGACTTCGAACAACCTTGCAGAGGTGAAATAAAGTGCGGCGACGCGCTGATTATCTGATCACAATTTCACCGCAAAAGGGCTCAAGTCATTTAACTGTGTTAGTGATGAACTCAAGTTCATGTTGACTTCCACCCACACGTCCTCTGCTTTTCACGCAAGAAAACCTTCAGACTAACAAAAAGGGCTCGAGTCTCGAAAAAAAAAAAAAGCTGACGTTTGGTCTGGGCTTTATCTGAATCTTGTCAATTAATGACTAAATCCACAGCGAACAGACATAAAAGAGAAAAAAAAAAAAAAGCAAAAAAAAAAAAGGTGGTGTTCAGGCTGAACGTTCTGCTCAGAGACAGAGCTGACTCCACCCGAAAACACAGTGCCGTGCGTAAATCCACGCCCACAAGGGGTCTGTTGTCCGCGTCGCCTCCTCCTAAGCGACATGTGCAACAAGACGCGCAGGTTCAGTGAATGCTGACCCCCGCACGACCACTGTGCAGCGCGAGTGCGTAAAATGTGACAACCGGCAAGGCGTAATGGAACAACCGCAGGCGTAAATGTGACAACCGCACAGGCGTGAATGTGACAACCGAGCTAATGGAACGAGGTGAATGTGACAACCGCAGGCGTAAATGTGACAACCGCAGGCGTAAATGTGACAACCGCAGGCCGTGAATGTGACAACCGCAGGCGTGAATGTGACAACCGCAGGCGTAAACAATGTGACAACCGCAGGCGTGAATGTGACAACCGCATGCGTGAATGTGGCAACCGCAGGCGTAAATGTGACAACCGCAGGCGTAAATGTGACAACCGCAGGCGTGAATGTGACAACCGCAGGCGTGAATGTGACAACCGCATGCGTGAATGTGGCAACCGCAGGCGTAAATGTGACAACCCGCAGGCGTAAATGTGACAACCGCAGGCGTGAATTTGACAACCGCAGGCGTAAATGTGACAACCGCAGGCGTGAATGTGGCGTGGTTTAAGTCCAGTGAGAAGATGCAAACACAGCCGCTTGGTTTGAGTATAGAATAATGAGACCCCTCAAGACCCATTTATGCTCTCATCCATCAGAAGTGATGATGGCAGCAACCTGACAGCCAATCACAAGCACAACCGGGCAAACGGGACAAAACAGGCAGCACACACGGGCACACAGGCACAGGGGCACACGGGCACACAAGCACACGTGCACACGGGCACACGGGCACACGGGCACACGGGCACACGTGCACACGGGCACACGGGCACACGTGCACACGGGCACACGTGCACACGGGCACACGGGCACACGGGCACACAAGCGTCCGTGTGCACGTGCGGTGGTGTTTGCATGTTCTGGATGTAATCTTCTCCTTCCTTTTTGTCTTTTCACATTATTTTGCCCTTTTAGTTATTGATGATCATGGCTCCTCCCCCTTGGTCTTGTGCGGGACTGTCCTGGAGAAACACGCTGCAGTTTTAATATAAATGTTTTTGAACAGGCGGACAGCGCCCCCTAGCTCCAGAGACACACATGGACATCCTTCTCTCTGCAGCAGCTCCTCGGGCTCCTGTAAAGGCAGCGACTGCAGCCCCACCAAAGGGTGAGGGTCCACGTCCACTGTGTCGGTGTAATCCCTCATTCGTCCAGCAGGGTTCCATTGTAGAAGAAGCTTCAGTTGTTTCATCTGGACTCTGTTTTAGAAAAACAAAACGTTTCGACTCTCATCCAAGAGTCATTCTCAATCTGTGGATCGAGTCTGACAACTTTTTTTATATCCTACTCTGTGTAAGCCCCGCCCACAGGGCGGGACCTCCTGATTAAGGGAGTTATTGGCTTCACTTGAAACTAACTGGGATGGGCCATCTACATCCTATTGTTCCCTGACTTTTGGCTCCCTCTCCTTGACTCCCTTTATTAGCATCAGAATGCCCAGGGCGTCTCCATGGTTTCAGCAGACCATTATAAACAATGGGAAGGTTGAATCTTAAACCTCCATTACAATTTAAGGAAGGATTCTCTTTTTTAACAAAGATGCATAACTCCTCTTAACTCCTTAACTCCTCCTCCATAACTCCTCCATAACTCCTCCCTCCTCCATAACTCCTCCACTCCTAACTCCTCTTAACTCCTTAACTCCTCCATAACTCCTCCTTAACTCTCCTTAACTCCTCTTAACTCCTCCATAGCTCCTCCTTACTCCTCCTTAACTCCTCCTTCCTCCTTAGCTCTCCTTAACTCTCCTTAACTCTCCTTAACTCCTCTTAACTCCTCCGTAACTCCTCCGTACTCTCCTTAACTCCTCCTTAACTCCTCCTTAACTCCGCTTAACTCCTTAATCCTCCATAACTCTCCTTAAACTCCTCTTAACTCCCTTAACTCGCCTTAACTCCTCCACTCCTCCTTAACTCCTCCATACCATCCTCTCCTTAACTCCTCCTTAACTCCTCCTTACTCCTCCTTAACTCCTCTTAACTCCTCTTAACTCCTCGATAACTCCTCCTTAACTCCTCCATAACTCCTCCATAACTCCTCATAACTCCTCCTTAATCCTCTTAACTCCTCTCTCCTTAACTCCTCCTTAATCTCCTTAACTCCTCCTTAACTCCTCCTTAACTCCTCCATAACTCTCCCTTAATAACTCCTCCTTAACTCCTCCTTAACTCCTCCCTAACTCTCCATAACTCCTCCACTCCTCCTTAACTCCTCCTTAACTCCTCCATAACTCCTCCAAACTCCTCCTTTAACTCCTCCATAACTCCTCCTTCTCCTCCTTAACTCCCCCTTTAACTCCTCCATAACTCCTCTTAACTCCTCTTAACTCTCCTTAACTCCTCCTTAACTCCTCCTTAACTCCTCTTAACTCCTCTCCTTAACTCCTTCCGTAACTCTCCTTAACTCTCCTTAACTCCTCCTTAACTCCGCCTTAACTCTCTCCATTAACTCCTCCTTAACTCCCTCCATAACTCCTCCATAACTCCTCCTTAAACTCCTCCTTAACTCCTGCATAACTCCTCCAACTCCTCCTCTTAACTCCTCCCTCCTTACTCCTTAATCCTAAACTCCTTAACTCCTCCTTAACTCCTCCTTAACTCCTTAACTCCTCCTTAACTCCTCCTTAACTCCGCCTTAACTCCTCCATAACTCCCTCCTCCTTAACTCCTCCTCCATCACTCCTCCACTCCTCCTTAACTCCTCTTAACTCCTCATAACTCCTCTTAACTCCTTAACTTAATCCTCCTTAACTCCTCCTCCTTAACTCCTCCTCCTTAACTCCTCCTTAACTCCTCCATAACTCCATAACTCCTTAACTCCTCCATAACTCTCCTCCTCCATAATTAACTCCCTCTCTTAACTCCTCCCTCCTCCTTAACTCCTCCTAACTCCTCCTTAACTCCTCCTTAACTCCTCCTCCTTAACTCCTCTCTTAACTCCTCCTAACTCCTTAACTTCTCCTCCTCCTTAACTCCTCCTTAACTCCTCCCTCCTTAAATCCTCCTTAACTCTCCTTAACTCCTCCTTAAACTCCTCCTTTAACTCCTCCTTACTCCTCCTCCTTAACTCCTTAACTCATAACTCCTCATAACTCCTCCTTAACTCCTTAACTCCCGCCTTAACTCCTCCATTAACTCCTCCTCTTAACTCCTCTTAACTCCTACTTAACTCCTCCTTAACTCCTCCTTAACTCCTCCTTAACTCCTCCATAACTCCTCCTTAACTCCTCCTTAACTCCTCTTAACTCTATAACTCTCCATACTCTCCTTAACTTAACCTCTTAAATCCTCCTTAACTCCTCCATAACTCCTCCATAATAACTCCTCCATAACTCCTCCTTAACTCCTCACTCCTCCTTAACTCCTCCTTAAACTCCTCCTTAACTCTCCTTAACTCCTCCTAACTCCTCCTCCATAATCCTCCTTAACTCCTCCTTAACTCCTCCTTAACTCCTCCTAACTCCTCCTCCTCCCCTCCTTAACTCCTCCCTTAACTCCTCCTTAACTCCTCCTTAACTCCTCCATAAACTCCTCCTTAACTCCTCCTTAACCTCCCTCCTTAACCCTCCCTTTAACTCCTCCTTAACTCCTCAATAACTCCCTTAACTCCTCCATAACTCCTCCTTTAACTCCTAACTCCTCCTTAACTCCTCCTTAACTCTCCCTCCTTAACTCCTCCTTACTCCTCCTCCATAACTCCTCCATAACTTCCTCCTAAAACTCCTTAACTCCCTCCATAACTCCTCCATAACTCTTCCTTAACTCCTCCATAACTCCTCCTTAACTCCCCTTAACTCCTACTCCTCCACTCTCCTCTCCCTTAACTCCGCCTTAACTCCTCCCTTCCTTAACTCCTCCATAATCCTCCTTAACTCTCTATAACCTCTCCTCTTAACTCCGCCTTAACTCTCTTTACTCCTCTTTAGCCTCTCCATAACTCCGCTTAACTCCTCCTTAACTCCTCCTTAACTCCTCCATAATTCCTCCATAACTCCTCCTTAACTCCTCCTTAGCCTTAACTCTCCATAACTCCTCCTTAACTCCTCCATAACTCCTCCTTAACCTCTCCTCCTTAACTCTCCTTAACTCCTTAACTCCTCCTTAGCTCCTCTCCTCTCTTAACTCCTTAACTCCTCCTTAACTCCTCCTTAATTCCTCCATAATTCTCCATTCTCCTTAACTCCTCCTTAGCTCTCTTAACTCCTCCATAACTCCTCTTAACTCCTCCTTAACTCCTCCTAACTTTCTTAACTCCTCTTAACTCCTCCTTAGCTTTAAGATGAAGATGAAGATGCACCGCGCTCTAGGGTCCTGAACTCGAGTGTCTTCTGTCCAATGCAGTGAAGAAAGTTGTAAAGAGCGCCACATAGTGAGACTAAACAGCCACTGCTGGAGTTAAGGAGGAGTTAAGGAGGAGTTAAGGAGGAGTTCTCAGACTCGATCCACAGATTGAGAATGACTCTTGGACGAGAGTCGAAACGTGTCCAGATGAAACAACTGAAGCTTCTTCTACATAAATCCGTCCGTGCAAATGTTTTTGGTCCAATGATGATCAAACAAGTTAAATTCTGGATTGTTCAGAGGGAAACTGCGGCTTTAAAAGCCCAATAAGGGACTTTCCAGAGGGTTTATGTCAGAGTGGGTTACAGGATCAGAACCTCAAACCGACTGAAGGAACATCTTTGTTTTTCAGGCGTCAGAAGCTGAAGTCGTGCACAGAAAACCACGGCATCCGACCACCTCCACCCGAGCAGTACCTCACCCCGCTCAGCAGAAGGAAGTGTGCATCAGACACCTGAGAGCCAAGCTGCAGGAGACCATCAGCGCTCTGCAGAACAGGTGAGACCACCAGAGCTCTGTAGGTGAGACCACCAGAGCTCTGTAGGTGAGACCATCAATTCAATTCAATTCAATTTATTTTTGTAACGCCCAAAATCACAATAGCAATTTCCTCCGAAGTGCGAAAACAGTGAAAAACAGACACATGTCCCAGCATCTCGTGTCCTTAGACAGATGTCCCAAGCTCCCCTGTCCTTAGACCCTCCTTTGGCCAGAAAAACTACCAAACCTCTTTGGGAAAAGTGGAAACCTGTAGGAGTTCCACAGTGAAGGAGAGATCCGACTTTCTCGGACGGACAGAACCATCAGGAGGAAAACCAGTTCTTGGAGGCTGATGAAGACCGTTCATCTGGAGTAGGAAACCGTTTCTCCAGGTGGCTGAGGAGCATCTGGATCCACAGGTCCTCGATGTGCCTGCTCCACTCCTCGAGGGGAAGTGGGAGCTTCATACTTCCCCCAGAGGTGGTCCTAGGGCAGCGCAGCTGAAACTGTAGGTCTTTCTTCTGGTCCTGACTGGCCTGACCATAAGCCATTTCAAAGAGGAACGTTTTGAAGCCTGGTCTGAAATGAAGAGACTGTGTCGGAGACTGTGTCGGAGACTGTGTCGGAGACTGTGTCGGCCTCTTTAACATGGACAGGAGCTGATTCCACAACACAGGAGCTTGGGAGCTAAACGCTCTACCTCCTACTGTGCTTTTAGAGACCCTTGGGACCACCAGAAGTCCAGCATTTTGAGAGCGAAGTGCTCTGATTGGATGATAAGGTACTATAGCCTCTTTGAGGTAGGATGGGGCCAGTGGTCATTTATGGCTTTGTAAGTCAGGAGGAGGAGTTTAAATGTGATTCTAAACTCGACAGGGAGCCAGTGAAGAGACTCCAGCACCGGCGTAATGTGCTCTCTTCTTTTAGTTCTGTTCCTAATCTTGCTGCTGCATTTTGAACCAGTTAAAGCTTTTTATGGAGCTTTTAGGACACGCTGCAGCAGAGTTACAGGAGTCTAATCTAGATGTTAAACACATGGAGATGTTCTTCAGCATTTTTAGGCCAGATTTGTCTGATTTGATCTCTTTTAGGCCGATGGAAATAGGCTGTTTTACAGGCTTGATTTATGTGGCTTTGAATGAGAGCTCTTGGTCCAATCAGACTCCAAAGGTTTCTTCCAGTGGAGCTGGAGGCCACATGACGTTGGTCCAGTGGGACTCTGCTCAGATAAAGCGTCTCGTAGATGATTAGGGCCTAGTACGATGAGCACCAAGTCTGTCTGCTTGATCGGTCTGATCAGGTTTCATTGATAAATACAGCTGTGTGTCATCTGCAGAGCATTTCTGATCATGTGACCTCACGGCAGCAGATAAAGAGGAAACAGAACTGGACCGAGAACTGAACCCTGTGGCACACCGTAGGTTACTTTAGAACAGGGAGGAGCTCTGGTTTACATGAACAGACTGGCACCTCTCCGATAGGTAGGATTTAAAGCAGCTGAGGGCGGGGCCTCTGCAGTAGAATGTTGTGGTCGATGGTGCTCGAACGCTGCACTGAGGTCCAATAGAACCAGGATTGAGACCAGTCCATCGTCAGCAGCTAATAACAAATCATGTGTGACTTTAACTAGTGCAGTTTCAGTGTGTGGGGGGCTCCGGACCCTGACTGGGAAACTTCAGTCTGTGGGTGAGACAACCTTCGATGTCTGTGTCAGTACTTCGGTCTAACTAATTTCTATGAGGTTTTCTCTCTAAGTTAGTGTAAAATAAATG
>BJKM01001689.1:0-18610 GCA_015082035.1 Chaenogobius annularis | reverse complement strand
CTCTTCCCCTCCCTCTCTCTCTCCCCCTCTCTCTCTCCTCCCCCCCTCTCCTCCCTCTCTCCTCCTCTTCTCTCTCTCCCCCCCTCTCTCTCTCCCTCCTCTCTTCCCTCTCTCTCTTCCCTCCCTCTCTCTCCCCCCCTCCTCTCTTCCCTCCCTTCTCTCTTTTCCTCTCTTCCATAATAATAAAGCCGTAAATCTGTTTCTCTCTTTCACACACAGAAACAGTGAGTCATGAGGTGTGAACGCTCCTTCAGCTCAACACAAAGACAAACATTGTTCATGTTTAGAACGTGTTCAGAGCTTTACCGTCGCTCGCACAGAAAGAACCGCATTGTTCAGGTTCACAGATGAAACTACAGCCCTTTATATTAACTGTAATATCAAAAACATTTTATGTATCATACTTTCTGCTCCTAATGTGTGTTGTATTGTGGGAACAAATAAAGGTTCTCTCATCTTATCTTACCTGACAGAGAGTGCCAAAGCTCACCTGGCCAGAGGGGCGCTGTGGCTGCTTTGTTTCTGGGACCTTCGAAAGCCTTTGACCACTGTGTCCCACTGTCCAAGCTCTCTCTTTACAATCTGTCTCCTCAAGTATTGCAGTGGCTAAAATCCTCTCTCTGAGATCGGACGCAGTGTGAGAACCAATAATGAATGCAATGTACCTCTCTGAAGCCCTGCACAACAGGGGTTCCACAGGGTCAGTTTTGGGACTCTTTGCTTACTTACATCAGTGACCTCCCCCGATGTGTGCAGAGATGCAGATATCCTCATGCATCATCTTTTCTCTTGAAGATGAATGATTTTGGACATGGTCTCCGACAAATTAAGACTAAACTAAACTAAAAGTGATTAAATACAATACGATGGGAAACAGGAACAGGAGTATTACATGTATCATTAAAGTGACAGCGTTATTACGGTGTTATTGGGGTAATTATGGCGTTATTGAAGTGTTATGAATGTGTTATTACGGTGTTATTGACGTTATTATGGCATTATTAAGCTATGAATGTGTTATTATAGTGTTTTTACAGTGTTATTGCGGCGTTATTGAAGTGTTATTGAAGCGTTATTACGTGTTATTACAGTGTGTTGAGGGTTATTACGTGTTATTGAGGCGTTATTGAAGCGTTTATCACGGTGTTATTACAGTGTTATTGTGGTGCTATGGAAGCGTTATTACGGTGTTATTGAGGAGTTATTGAAGTGTTATTACGGTGTTATTACAGTGTTGTTGAGGCGTTATTACGGTGTTATTGCGTTGTGACGGAAACTGCTGTTGTGACGAGAGAAAAGACTCAAAATGGCACTGGATCGTTGCAGTTTCAGTCGAGTTTCTTGGTCTGTTTTTACTTGGCAACGATTAAACATTTGTATTGTTTATGTTCAGGAAATCGACTTCAAACTGAAGCCATTTTTATGTTTGTTTTTGAAAAGGAAAAAGAAACGAAAATCCAAAATCGAGATTGATCCATCGGTCATGATAAATATGATCAGAAGTGTGCGTCTTGTGGCATAAACCGACAACTGACCGAACGAAAACTGACGCTCAGTGAAAGAGTGTGAACGTGTTCAGAGCTCGTTAGCATTTTACACACGGCGCCACAGCGGACACGCTCAAGGTCAAACCACTCCACTTCATCTGAAGAGGGAGAGGCAGATGCCCTCCCAGGGTCCTGCACCAGGTCCTGCACCAGGACTAAACCAGGGCTAAACCAGGACAAAACCGGGTCTAAACCAGGACAAAACCGGGTCTAAACCAGGAATAAACCAGGACTAAACGGTCTAAACAGGAAACCGGGTCTAAACCAGGGAAAACCAGGACTAAAACCAGGTCTAACCAGGTCTAAACCAGGACAAAACCGGGTCTAAACCAGGACAAACCGGGTCTAAACCAGGACTAAACCAGGACTAAACCAGGTCTAAACCAGGTCTAAACCAGGACAAAACCGGGTCTAAACCAGGACAAAACCGGGTCTAAACCAGGAATAAACCAGGGACTAAACCGGGTCTAAACCAGGACAAAACCGGGTCCAAACCGGGAATAAACCAGGACTAAGCCAGGTCTAAACCAGGTCTAAACCAGGACAAAACCAAGTCTAAACCAGGACTAAACCAGGTCTAAACCAGGAATAAACCAGGACTAAACCAGGTCTAAACCAGGACTAAACCAGGACTAAACCAGGTCTTAACCAGGTCTAAACCAGGTTTAAACTTGGTTTAAAGTAAGTCTAAACTTAGTCTAGACCAGGTCTAGACCAGGACTGTATCCAGGCTGTAAATGCTCTTGGAGCAGGTGAAACCGTCTTGTCTCGAGAGGGGAGATATTTTTAGCTCAAACTAAAACGTAAAAGCCTCTGACGGTATCACAGTCTGCAGAGGGGAGTCCTGTAGTCCTGGCTTAGACCTGGTTCAGACCTGGTTTAGACCTGGTTTAGACCTGGTTAGTCTGGTTTAGTCCCTGGTTTAGACGTGGTTTAGTCCTGGTTTAGTCCTGGTTTAGTCCTGGTTTAGACGCTGTTTCAGACCTGTTTAGACCTGGTTCAGACCTGGTTTAATTCTGTTTAGACCTGGTTTAGTCTGGTTTAGACGTGGTTTAGACGACTGGTTTAGTCCTGTTTTAGTCTGGTTTAGTCCCGGTATACGTCCTCGGTCTTAGTCTTGGTTTATGTCTGGTTTAGTCTGGTTTAGATCTGTTCAAGACCTGGTTTAGACTGTTCAGACCTGGTTTTAATTCCTGGTTTAGACCTGGTTTTAGTCCTGGTTTTAGACGCTGGCTTAGACCTGGTTAGTCCTCGGTTTAGTCCTGGTTTAGTCCTGTTACGACTGGTTAGACTTGTTCGACCTGGTTTAGACTGGTTTTAGACCTGGTTTAGACCTGGGTTAGTCCCTGGCTTAGACCTGTTTAGTCCTGGTTTAGACTGGTTTAGACACTGGTTCAGTCCTGGTTTAGACCTGGTTTTAGTCTGGTTTAGACCTGGTTTAGACCTGGTCGCCTGGTTTCAGAACCTGGTTTAGAACGTGGTTTTAGACCTGGTTTAGTCATGGTTTAGTCTGTTTAGACCTGGTTCAGACCTGGTTTTAGACCTGGTTTAGACCTGTTTAGTCCCTGTTTAGTCCTGGTAGTCCGGTATAGTGCCGGTTGTCCTGGTTTAGTCTGGTTTAATTCTTGGTTTAGAGACCTGGTTTAGTCCTGGTTTAGACCTGGTTCAGACTGGTTTATTCCTGGTTTAGACCTGTTTAGTCTGGTTTGACGTGTTTAGACCTGGCTTTAGACTGGTTTTAGTCCTGGTTTTAGTCCTGGTTTAGTCCTGGTTTTAGATCCTGGTTTAGACCTGATTAGACCTGGTTTAGACCTGGTTTAGACCTGGTTTAACGTGCTGGTTTAGATCCTGGTTTATTTCCTGGTTTAAAGCACCTGGTTTAGGTCCTGGGTTTGACGTGGTTTAAGACTGCTTAGAACCTGGTTTTATTCTGGTTTAGTCCTGGTTTCGTTCTGGTTTTAGACCTGGTTTAGACCTGGTTTAGACCTGGTTTAGACCTGGTTTAGACCTGGTTTAGACCGGGTTTAGATCTGGTTTACTGGTTTAGACTGGGTTTGGACTGGTTTAGACCGGGTTTGGACCTGGTTTAGACTGGTTTCAGTCTGGTTTAGACTGGTTTAGTCCTGGTTTAGACCTGGTTTAAGACCTGGTTCAGACCTGTTCAGACTGGTTTAGAACCTGGTCTTAGACCTGGTTTAGTCCTGGTTTATTCCTGGTTTAGACCTGGTTTAGACTGGTTCAGACCTGGTTCAGACCTGGTTTTAGACTCCTGATTTAAGAACCTGGTTTAGACCTGGTTTAGTCTGATTTAGACCTGGTTCAGAACCTGGTTTAAGACTGGTTTTAGAGACTGGTTTAGAACCTGGTTTAGCTCTGGTTAGTCCTGGTTTGACGGGGTGGTTTAGTCTGGTTTCAGTCCTGTTTAGTCCTGGTTTAGACCTGGTTCAGACCTGGTTTAGACCTGGTTCAGACCTGTTATTCCTGGTTTGGACTGGTTTAGTCTGGTTTTGACTGTTTTAGACCTGGTTTAGTCCTGTTTAGTCCTGGTTTAGTCCGTATAGTTCTGGTTTAGTCCTGGTTAGTCTGGTTTTAGTCTGGGTTTGACTGGTTCAGACCTGGTTTAGACCTGGTTCAACCTGGTTTATTCCTGGTTTAGACCTTGGTTTATCCTGGTTTAACCTGGGCTAGACCTGGTTTAGGTCCTGGCTTTAGTCCTGGTTTTAGTCTGGTTTAGACTGGTTTAGACTGGTTCAGACCTGGTTTAGAGCCTGGTTTGACTGGTTTAGACTGGTTTTAGACTGGGTTCCAGACTGGTTTAGACCTGGTTAGACCTGGTTCGCCTGGTTAGACGCTGGTTTTAGACCTGGTTTAGACTGGTTTAGACCTGGTTCAGTCCTGGTTTAGACCTGGGTTAGACTGGTTTAGTCCCTGGTTTTAGACCTGGTTTAGACTGGTTTAGTCCCTGGTTTAGACCTGGTTAATGCGAATCACCTTCGAACAGGTGAAAAAACGATTCTTTTCTCTGTTTGTTTTTTTCAACTCAAAATGAATTCCTGTGGAAATGAGAGGTGCAATTCCCACTGTAAGCTCTGAGGCTCTGAGGGCTTCTGAAGGCTTGGGGCTCTGAAAAGGCTCTGAAGGCTCTGAAGCTCCTGAAGCTCTGAGGGCCTGCTGAGGGTCTGAAGGTCTAAGGCTCTGAGGCTCTGAGGGCTCTGAAGGCTCTGAAGGCTCTGAAGGCTCCTGAATTCTCTGAGGGTCGAGCCTGTAAACGTACTTGCGAGGGTCGTCTGCGAAAGGCCTCTGAGCTAGGCTTCTGAAGGCATCTAAGGCTCCCATCTGAAAGGCTGCTCTGAAGGCATCGAGGGCTCTGAGGGCTCTGAAGGCGAATAGAGAGGTCTGACGGTTCTGACAGGTCCTAAAGGCTCTGAAGGCTCTGAGGGGCTTGGGTTCGCGGTGAAGGCTCTTATTAGGCTCTGAGGCTCTGAATGAAGGCGGGGCCCTTCTCCTTTGGGGCTCCTTTTGGGGCTTGAAGGCTTGCGACATCGAGCTCTTGAAGCTCTGAAGGTCTGAGATCTACTCGGCACTGAACGACTGAAGGCTCTGAAGGCTCTGAAGCTCTGAAAGGCTCTGAGGCTCCTGAAGGTTCTGAGGGCTCTGAGCTCGTGAAGGCTCTGAGGCTCTGAGGGCTCTGAACGCACCTAAGGCTCCTGAAGGCTTGAAGGCACCCAAGGCGTCCGAAGGCTCTGAGGCCTGAGGGCTCTGAAGCTTTGAGGGCTCTTAAGCGCTCTGAAGGCTCTGAGCGCCTCTGAAGGCTGCTGAAAAAGGCTCTGAGGGCTCTGAACGAACCTGAAGGCTCTGAACGCACACTGAAGGCTCTGAAGGCTCTGAGGGCTTCGTGAAGCTCTGATGGCTATGAACGCGACCCGAAGGCTCTGACAGGCTCTGAAGGCTCTTAAGGCTCTGAGGTTCTGAAGGCTCTGAAGGCTCTGAAGGCTCTGAGGCTGCTGAACGCACCTGAAGGCTCTGAGGGCTCTGAGGCTCTGAAGGCTCTGAAGGCTCTGAAGGCGCTGAGGGCTCTGAGGCTGAGGCTCTGAAGGCTGAGGGCTCTGAAGCTCTGAAGGCTCTGAGGGCTCTGAGGCGCTTTGAGGGCCTGAAGGCTCTGAAGGCTCTGAAGGCTCTGAAGCTCTGAAGGCCTCTGAAGGTCTGAAGGCTCTGAAGGCTCTGAGGGCTCTGAAGGCTCTGAAGGCTCTGAAGGCTTCTGAAGCGGTCGAGGGCTCTGAAAGCCGGGTTAAAGTCGTCATCTTCATACAAGTGCTTATTGTGCATCTTTTCATCACAAAAACGCCTCGTTACAGAGCTTTGTGGTTTAGCCCTGTTTAGCTCCGGTTTGCTCCGTTTAGCTCCGGTTTAGCTCCGGTTTAGCTCCGGTTTAGCTCCGGTTTAGCTCCGTTAGCCTCCGGTTAGCTCCGGTTTAGCTCTGGTTTAGCCCCTGTTTAGTTCCGGTTCAGCTCCGGTTAGTTTCACAGTTTTGCGTTCCGGTTTAGGTTCAGGATTAACTTCAGAGGCGTGTTTGTGAGGTTTGGTCAGGTGCAGTACCTTGGACCCGAGCAGAAGGAGGCGATCACAGCCAGATGCAGATGTAGCTGAGGTAGGGCATCCAGACACAGACGTCCGAAGAGAAGAAATAAACTCCGTCACAAACAGACCGTGACCAGGCTTCCATCAGCAGCGAGGTTCAAAGAGTGTCAGATACTCGTTCAAAGGTCAGATATCGTTCAAAGGTAGATATCGGTTCAAAGGTCGATATCGGTTCACAGAGGTCCAGATATCGGTCAAAGGTCAGATACGTTCAAAGGTCAGATATCGGTATACAAAGGTCAACGCTCAAACATCTGCAGGAGTGAGACCAACTGACCTGGAAGTGGAGGAAGACGTGAGGAGGCTTGAAGAACACCGGCCATCCGCGCGAGAAACCAAAAGATTCAGCAGAGGCTTCGGCCAATCTTCTCAATCACCAAACCTAGAACGGAGAACACGGTGAGAACTAAAAGAGCAACAACAACAACAACAACAACAACAACAACAACAACAACAACAACAACAACAACAACAACAACAACAACAACAACAACAACAACGACGACGACGACGACGAGAAAAGGACAGAGTTAGAACAGAATTGCAACAGCGTTAGAACAGTGTTAGAAAAGTGTTAGAACAGTGTTAGAACAGTGTTAGAACAGCGTTAGAACAGCGTTAGAACAGTGTTAGAACAGTCTTAGAAAAGTGTTAGAACAGTGTTAGAACAGAGTTAGAACAAAGTTAGAACAGCGTTAGAACAGTGTTAGAACAGAGTTAGAATAGTGTTAGAACAGAGTTAGAACAGTGTTAGAACAGTCTTAGAAAAGTGTTAGAACAGTGTTAGAACAGAGTTAGAACAAAGTTAGAACAGCGTTAGAACAGTGTTAGAACAGAGTTAGAACAGTGTTAGGACAGAGTTAGAACAGTCTTAGAACAGTCTTAGAAAATGTTAGGACAGTGTTAGAACAGAGTTAGAACAGTGTTAGAACAGAGTTAGAACAAAGTTAGAACAGTGTTAGAACAGCGTTAGAACATAGTTAGAACAGAGTTAGAACAGTCTTAGAAAAGTGTTAGAACAGTGTTAGAACAGAGTTAGAACAAAGTTAGAACAGCGTTAGAACAGTGTTAGAACAGTGTTAGAACAGTGTTAGAACAGAGTTAGAACAGTCTTAGAAAAGTGTTAGAACAGTGTTAGAACAGTGTTAGAACAGAGTTATAACAGTGTTAGAACAGAGTTAGAACAGTCTTAGAACAGTCTTAGAAAAGTGTTAGAACAGTGTTAGAAAAGTGTTAGAACAGTGTTAGAAAAGTGTTAGAACAGCGTTAGAAAAGTGTTAGAACAGCGTTAGAACAGTGTTAGAACAGTTAAAACAGTGTTAGAAAAGTGTTAGAACAGTGTTAGAACAGTGTTAGAACAGAGTTAGAACAAAGTTAGAACATTGTTAGAACATTGTTAGAACAGAGTTAGAACAATGTTAGAACAGAGTTAGAACAGTGTTAGAACAGAGTTAGAAAAGTGTTAGAACAGCGTTAGAACAGTGTTAGAACAGTTAGAACAGAGTTAGAACAGTGTTAGAACAGAGTTAGAACAATGTTAGAACAAAGTTAGAACATTGTTAGAACAGTGTTAGAACAGAGTTAGAACAATGTTAGAACAGAGTTAGAACAGTGTTAGAACAGCGTTAGAACAGCTGAATTTATAACAGATTAGAACAGTGTTTAGAAAACAGCGTTCTAGAACAGTTTGAATGGTTCAAAGGAGTAACTGTCGAATATTCTGAAGTATTCACAGTCATTCGTCAGGTTTAGTCATTTCATTCAACTTTGACACATTTGACTTTGAAATGCTAAGCTAATCGTGCGGCTAACGCTAAGCTACGCTCTGATTGGAAATGCATTGAATCGACGGCGCTCGCAGCAACACACTGTTGAGGATTATGATTGAATATTTCCATGCGGTTAGAGGAAGGCAGAACACACTGGGCCGACGCTTTTAGGTCCAGAGTCAGATCAGAGAAGGACAAGCTCCGGTTTATCCTGTCTTAACGCGAACGTAAAGAAGCGTGAGGCGCCGAGAACAACGTGAGGCGCCGAAGAACAACGTGGAGACCGTCCCACGAACGGAACAACGTGAGCCGCGAGAAACAACGTGAGGCGCCGAAGAAACAACGTGAGGCGCCGAAGAACAACGTGAGGCGCCGAAGAAACACGTGAGGCGCCAAGAAACACGTGAGAGCCGAAGAAACAACGTGAGCGCGAAGAAAGCAACGTGAAGGCGCAAGACGGAGCCGAAGAAACAACGTGAGGCGCCGAAGAAACAACGTGAACGCCGAAGAAACAACGAGAGGCGCCGAAGAAACAACGTGAGACGCGAAGAAAACGTAGGCGCCGAGAAACGTGAGGCGCCGAAGAATAACGTGAGAACGCGCGAGAAACAACGTGAGCGCCGAAGAAACCAACGTGAGGCGCCGAAGAAACAACGTGAGGCGCCGAAGAAACAAGTGAGGCCCGAAGAACATACGTAGACGCCGAAAACAACGAGAGGCGCCGAAGAAACAACGTGAGACGCCGAAGAACAACGAGAGGCGCCGAAGAACAAACGTGAGACGCCGAAGAAATCGTCAGAGGCGCCGAAGAAACGTGAGGCGCCGAAGAAATGAGGCGCGAGATAAACGTGAGACGCCGAAGGAAACGTGAGATTGCCGAAGAAAAGTGAGGCGCCGAAGAAACGTGAGGCGCCGAAGAAACGTGAGACGCCGAAGAAACAATGAGATGCGAAGAAACAACGTGAGGCGCCGAAGAACGTGAGACGCCGAAGAAACAACGTGAGACCCGGAAACAACGAGAGGCGCCGAAGAAACAACGTGAGGCGCGAAGAACAACGAGAGCGCTCCGAAGAACAACGTGAGGCGCACAAGAGACCCAGGGGAGACACAGAGAAACTCTGAAGTGTGTTTGTCAAAGATAAACTTGTTATAATATGACTCATATTTTGTGCTTTAATGACGCACTCCCTCTCCTCTCTCTCTCTCTCTCTCCTTCTCTCTCTCTCCTTATCTCTCTCTCTCTCTCTCTCTCCTCACTTCTTCTCTCTTCTCATTCTTCTCTCTTCTCTCTCTCTCTCTCTCACATGTTCTGCTCTTCTCTTCCCTCTCTTCTCTCTCTTCTCTTCATCTTCTCTCTCCACGTCCATTCTCTCTCTCTCTCTCTCAATCCTTATCTTCATCTCTCATCTCTCTCGTCCTCTCTCTACTCTCCATATCTCGTCTTCTCTCATCGCCCTCTCTCTCTCTTCACGCTCTCTTCACTCCGTCCTCACTCGCTCTTCCGTCCTCTCTTTAAGAATCTCTTCTCTCTTTCTCTCTCCTGTCGCTCTCTTCCCTCCTCTCTTCCTCTCCTCCTCTTCATCTCTCCTCTCCTCTCGCTCATCCCTCTCAGCTCATCTCTCTTCCATCTCGCTCGTCTTTCTCTCTCTTCCCTCTCTCCTCACTGTCTCTTTCCTCTCTCTCTCTCTTCACCTCTCTCTCTCCTCATCCTCTCTCTCTCTCTCTCTCTCTCCTCCTTCTCGCTCTCTTCTCTCTCTCTCGCTCTCTCTCTCTCCTTCTCAGCTCTCTCATCTCTCTCCTCTCTTCACTCACGGCTCCTCTCTCTCTGCGCTCTTTCTCCTTCCTCCTTCTCTCTCTCTCTCTCCTTCTCGCTCTCTCTCTCTCTCTCACTCTTCTCTCTCTCTCTCTCTCTCTCTCTCTCCTTCTCCGCTCTCTCTTCTTCCTCGCTCTCCTCTCTCCTTCTCGCTCTCTCTCTCTCTCTCTCGGCTCTCTCTCTTTCTCTCTCTCCTTCTCGCTCTCTTCTCTCTCCTACTCTCTCTTCTCTCTCTCTCTCTCTCCTTCTCCGCTCTCTTCTCTCTCTGCTCTCTCTCTCTCCTTCTCCGCTCTTTCTTCTTCAATCTGCTCTCGTTCTCTCTCGCTCTCCTCTCTCTTTCCTTCTCTCTCTCTCTGTCCTTCTCGCTCTCCTCTCCTCTCTCGTCACTCTATCTCTCTCTCTCCTCTCTCTCTCTTCCTTCTTCGCTTCTCTCTATCTCTCTCAGCTCTCTCTCCTTCCCTCTTGCTCTTCTCTCTCTTCGTCCTCGTCTTTTCTTCTCTCTCGTCCTTCTAGCTCTCCTCTCTCTCTTCTTCCTCTCTCTCTCTCTCTCTCTCATCTCCTTTCTACAGCTCTCTCTCTCTTCTCTCGTCAGCGGCGGTGCAGCTCTCTCTCTCTCCTTCCTCTCGCCTCTCTCTCTCTCTCTCTCTCTCTCTTCTCTCAGCATCTCCCTCTCTCTCTCTCTCTCCTTCTCGTTCTCTCTCCTCTCTCACTCTTCTCTCTCTTCTCTCTCTCTCTCCCTTCTCGCTCTCTCTCTCTCTTCCGCTCTCTCTCTTCTTCTCGCTCTCCTCTCTCTCTCTCTTCTTCTCTCGGCTCTCACGTCTCGATTCGCTCTCTCTCCTTTTCTCTCTCTCTCTCTCTCTCTCGTCTCAGCTTCTCTCTCTCCTTCGTCGACTGCTCTCTCTCTCTCTTCTTCTTCTCGCCCTCTCTCCCTCTCTCTCCTTCTCTCTCTCTCTTCCTCTCTCTCTGCTCTCTTCTCTCTCTCTTCTCAGTCTCTCTCTCTCTCTCTTCTTCTCAGCTCTCTCTCTCCTCTCCCTCTCTTTCTCTCTCTCTTCTCTCTCTCTCTCTCTCTCTACCTCTTTTCACTGCACTCATCCCTTGTGTCAGTTCTCTTGTGTAGTCAGCCCAGGGATCTGGCACAGACAGTCATTGACTGATCTGTAAGATCGACGATAAGTGTCAGACCACACTCTTCACCACATTTAGTGTCAAGTTTATACTCGTACCCTTCCTTGTTGGACAAGCTGTTATAGCAACCAGATGGTAAACAAAAGCCCAAACCACATAAACGACAAACCACAGTTTCTGATTCTGACACACAGAACACCAGAGAAACCTTTGTTTAGTCCAACCACGGTTTCAAACTGTCAGTTAGTGTCACACCACTGATGACATTCAACACTGATGACATCCAAACTGATTGACATCACTGATGACATCTGACACTGATGACATCACAGCCTGATACATCCAGAGGGAGTCAGCTGCACTTTCCTGTCATCATTAAACTCTCTTCAAAATGTCTTCACACTGCATCTTACAGCAGTCAGAATATGATAAAGATTTTACCCCCACGGATGCCCTCCACTGATCTGGAGTATAAAAACACTTTAATATGTATAATCCCCTTCAGTTACAACTCTGACCAAACCCTCACAGACGAGTCGGCGTGTGAGCAGCGTGTTGACCTGTATGAATAAAGAAGTGGTGGAAGAGTACTGATTTGTACTCAAGTTAAAGTACAGTTACATGACTAAAAAGTATTCAATCGATGATGAGCTGAACCTGGATTTGAACCACACCCTCTGGTGATGAGCCTCTGCCTTGGGCCGGGTCTGTTTTCAGCGCGTCACGGTTTGTTCCAAAGCTTACACCCGCGGGTCTGGCTGACAGGAAGTGGAGCTGATGTCCCTCTCATCAGTGTGATGTCATCAGTGTGATGTCATACAGTGGATGTCATCAGTGTAGATTCATCAGTGCTGTGTGACACACTAACTGACAGTTGAAACCGTGGTTGACTAAATAAAGGTTGTTCCTTGTGTTCCTTGTGTCAAGATTCAGAAACTGTTGCCTGTTGTCGTTTAAGTTGATTTTGGGCCTGTTTACAGCTGGTGCTAGGGGGGAACAGCTGTGGCAATGACCGTCTGTGTCATATCTGTGCTGCGTGTCCAACAGGATAGTACAATTTATTAAACTTTACACAAACGGCCAAACGTTGGGAAGTCGGATCTGTGAAATATTAATCGCTGCTTCAGAGCGTTTTAAACTGCAGACTATTTAATAACACCATTTCTGTTCAAAGAGTTTGAACTCGAAACCACATCTCCTTTCACTCCTTCACTGCTTCACTCTTCACTGACTTCACTAACCTCCACGCTTCACTCCTCTCACTCCTCACTCCTTCACTGCTTCAGCTCCTTTCACTGCTTCACTCCTTACTCCTTCACTCCTTCACTCCTTCACTGCTCACTGCTTCACTTCCTTCAACTGCTTCACTCCTTCACTCCTTCACTCTTTCACTGCTTCACTCTTCACTCCTTCACTTCCGCTCCTTCGCTCCTCACTGGTTTCACTCTTCACTCCTCACTCCTTCACTGCTTCACTGCTATTCACTCCTTTCCACTGCTTCACTCCTTCACTGCTTCACTGCTTCACTCCTTCACTCCTTCACTGCTATCACCTTCCTTCACTCCTTGCACTGCATTCACTCTATTACTGCTTTCACTCCGCTCCTTCGCTCCTCGCTCCTTCACTCCTTCACTGCCTTCACTCCTTACTCCTTTCACTCCTGCACTGCTTCACTCCTTCACTGCCTTCACTCCTTCACTCCTTCACCACTTCACTCCTTTCACTTGCCTTCACTCCTTCACTGCTTCACTCCTTCACTCCTTCCCTGGCGTCACTGCTTCACTCCTTCACTCCTTCCACTGCTTCACTCCCTTCACTTCCGCTCCTTCACTCCTTCACTCCTTCACTCTTCACTGCTCACTCCGCCCTTCGGCTCTTTCACTCCTTCACTCCTTCACTCCTCACTGCTTCACTCCTTCACTCCTTCACTGCTCCTCCGTCAGTAAAGAAAATTAAAGATTTCACTGTTGTTTAGACATTTTCTTATCATTGTTTAATTAATTGTGACAATAACATTTGATATTGTTACATCCCTAGTATAAAGTCATTTTTTTAAATACATATTCCATCTGACCATAAGATTTAAGACAATTACTGTATCTTGCATTCTTGATTTCTAGAATTTATTGTGCAAAAATCTCTAAAAGATACTGCAACAAAATGAACTGTCTTTTATTATTTCACCTGTTTCTCCTTTTAGTTTCATGTAATCTAGCTATTTGGATGTACAATAAGACCAAAAATAAACATGTACTTACAATTATAGTTATTTTAGTCAATTATTAAAGAAAGTCTGTGGTTTCTCACCTTCTTTGGCAGGTGGGATTGTGGGCGGCGGCTCAGTGACGGGAGGTTCAGTTGGAGCTAGAGTTGGGGCAGGCACTGAACAAAAACAAAGTCATCAATCACAGAGACAGTTGCAAGTGGCATCATCTGAGGATTATCTGCTGACCACACAGGCTTAACCCCGGTTGATAAAGTGCACAGAGACACCCATAACTTTCTTATGTGTGGAAACTTTCCTAATACAATTTCCAAACCCCAATGTGAGGTGAGGCAAACCTTTGAAATAATACACTTTTAACATGTTATTATTTTTTTCTTCTTACTTTGACTCAATCGTGTAATATGAAGATTGAAGTATTTTTGTATTATCACTATCTACACTAACCACCAAGAAGAAGAGATGTGTGTCTATGTGTGCGAACAAAGACATTTCTCTCAATTTACAGCCCTGGTTGTCTGTAACCCAGCAAAGACCTGATTCCCCCTGGAGCCGTGCGGTTCACTGTAGCTCATCAAGCAGCCAATGAACTGAAACAGTAACCTCTATCTTCTCCAAAAGATTGAGACAAGAAATATTTTGAAATTGGATTATTGTTTAAAAAGAAAAAAAAAAAAAAAGGATGCAGAAGAACAAAGAATATGGGCGAGAAATACTGAATGTAATGCTGTTATTGCAGAATAAGAAATGCGATTTCTGTTTAAATGAATAAGAGATTTTTTAAGAGCTGCAACTAGTCAAATGATTATTGCTATTGTACATTGGCACTTATTTGATACATTCATAACCAAATAAATCTTAAAATGGGGTGACTGAAAGCTTCCAAATGGTAATATTTAAAGATTAAGTGTATTATTGATAAAAACCTGAAATAGTTTTTTTTTTTTTATATTGTGATTTAATAATGTTGTTTTTGTAGGTGAGAATCTGTCCAGAAGTCCAAAAGTCCAGAAGACGATAACGGTTATCAAAATACGACTACGCTTATTTTTCATAGTCGGCTAGTCACAATTAGTCCATTAATCGTCACGGCTCTTAATGTTGCAATGTTAAAATCTGGGCCATTTAAACATTTTAGAATTGGTTCTGAATTGATTTAGTTAATCTTTCATTTTTCTTACTACACACTACAAGCTTGTTTAGGTTTGAAAATAAGTATAATCAAATATATACATGCATCAATACATAAAAGATATGACGGCACTAAGAATCCAGCACCATTTGTACAAAGTGTGTAACTTACATGTCATATCTGTGATGGAGACAGCGGGTCCCTCCAGCTCCTGCATCCGCGTGAGAATGCTGATCTGGTATTGGCTGCCGGGAGTGAGGTCGTAGAGAAACACTGCCGCGAAGCCCCGCCCCCCAAGCTCACCTCCTGCCTCTGTCCGTCTACGAAAATCAAAACAGGTACAAGTGCATGGAAATATATCTTGTAGAAGTTTGAAACTTAACCAACATGATATGATACGTCGGTGTCTACATTACCTGTTTTATTTTCTATTCTCATCTTAGCCAGTAAAATATCCAGCAAGATACCAGATAAAATGACTTCCACAATTGAGTTTTCCTGTCCACTATACTTAATGCTACACGGGAGGGCTATTCAACTCAATTTTCCGAGGAGCCAGATTTTGCAGCAACACTTTTGACAAAATAATATAACAATAACGGCTGTATTAGATATGTATGAAAAATACAAACGGCCGTTACCAACATTGCTCAGCAAAATTGCCAATCCAGTACGGAACCAAAAGGACAAGATTAGGACTAAACAAGGACTAAACAAGGACTAAACAAGGACTAACCCAGGCTTAACCTAGGCCCTGCAGTGTCAGATAATTTTTGAGGGCCTTAAATTGAACAGGCCTGCTACATGGGATAGTCGTAAAAACATAGGCAAGTACACTGCAGCCTATGTCCTGATTTGACCACCCTTTGTGTAAATGATAATTACAATGACAAACTAAAACTCTGTGCAGTAAACTTTTGAAAAGAGATGACAGGATGAAGGGATGTGACTTCAAATGTCAAGGACAGTACTTAATGACCAGCTGTTTAACTCCACACAAAGAGTTTCAAAGACATAAAAGAATAACATTAAATCAAAGACAATCAGACTTTCACAGTGGATACTTACTGAGAGTGGACTGTATGGAGACTCGGTATGACGAGGAGTGTAACAGCGGCTGCCATTGCACACACATACTGTTCGGGCGCACCTGGTAAGTCGACAAACCCGTCACTCCAAGGGGCACTAGAGAAAGTCAGAAAATATTTAACTTTTGATGAAGGAACGACTGCATTTTCCTGAGTAATCTTATCATTAACAATTCATGCACCAGTGTTAGCTTTACACACACTGCGGTAAACTCCAAAATCAATCGTGAGAAATTGAAATAACATGGACTCTGCCGGCAAACCTCAGAGGACCCATTCTTGTCTCTCTCGCTCTGCTCTTGTTAACAGAATCTGCTGATGGTAAAGAATAAAGTTGCTTGGCTTGAGTGTGCATTGTCCCAGACCATATGGCAGGTAAATTCTATTTTAAATACTGAATAATTCATAGCGGGACTATCATATCGCAGTAAATTGAATCATCTACATCTTTAAAGTATAGATGAACACATCTTATATGCATAGCACAGCATTGCCCACATGTGCTTTGTTATATATATATATTCTATTATTGATCTACAAAAAGCTATATATTTGTATCTGAAGCTGTTTCCTTACAGTTTAATTGACATGCATCCAAGCGCAACTAAATCATCATGAAGGGAACAGCATAATCTCAGACGAGATTAAATAAAAGAGGATTGTTATCTACACATGATATAACCAAGAGAGCTCCTCTGCTTTCATTAATCCCAAACCCTCAGCAACACTACTCTGTATTCTGTGTTGTTTTCAATAGCGATTGATGTTAGATTATTTTGTTACTCAATAATCATGATTATTCAGTCACAATATAACCGTAAGAAGTAAAAAATAATAATATCGACACTTTAGAAGCAAATGCAATAAAAGCTTTAAAAAAGTAAACGTAAATGTGTTTTTTGTTGATGTTGATATTCACATTGAAGATAATTTTATTGATCGATTGATTGAGAAAGTTTGATTTTATAAAGCTGGTCAATTACTAGTGAACTAGTACTAGTTCATGTAAATGAAAGTGAAGTAAGGATTTCCCTCTTGTTTAGTTTCAATAATTGTGAACAACTGTAAAACCGTGATGCCTTTTCTCAAAATAATCATAACCACCAAATCCACTTGCATCTCTGTTCATGGAAATGCATTACTTGTGTCTAAAGTTTACGAATAACAGAACACATACCGGTACTTTTTTGATAACATATATTAACCTTAAATGGTTACAAGGGTTTGGGTTAGGCTTAGGGTCATTTGCAAACAAGGATGACAAACTCGCCACTAAATATGTCTGCAATTATTTAAAGTTTACTCCTTACATTATTAAAAAAACATGCACAAAAAAAATATTATTTTCTAACACACAAATCTTTCTAACTGGTGCAAAGATGACTCTGATTATCTTTTTTATGGTTAATATGCATAATTCTGAAATTCATGAGCCATTAAAATTATACAATATTTGTTTTACTTTGATGAGGGATTTATTCCATCATCAAGTTTGTTCACTCAATCAGAAAGTAAACTTCAGACAAGAACGAATGACAAAGCACTTTTCAACAAGTTTCAGACAGTTGGAGGTGAATAAATAGATTATGGGTTAGATTTATAAGTGTTTAATATAGCTAAAAATGTATTAACTCCCCTACATCCTTACCTACATAGAGTTTATTTCTTCAGGAGAAGAGGAAAGTTCTGCTTATTTGCGCTGATGCTGAATCTATATGCAAAATGAGATTGTGTTTTCTCACTGAAGGGAACCTATTAATATCCTTTGCTCTGTTTGCTAACGTCTCACTGGAAATTAGAGCATATGGCTTTCAGCAGGCTGTTAATTTACCTCTATCTCACTTCAACCCACTCCTTTGCAACACCTCAGTGCCAAACAACTTCACACTAATCTGAAAGTTAGGATTTTTATTTCATCAATTTCCGTTGTATAATTAACTTCCGTCTTAACAAACATTCAATGTCTGATCTTTCCATTTATATCTGTACTCGCACAATCAAGTCCTAAACCCCCATAAATGATTAAAGTAGACTTACGTGTCTTTGCATTAACTAGCAGAGGTTCACTTTGTCCAGTGGGATAGGAGGCGGTCAACTGGACACTGTACTCTGTACCAGGAAGGAGATTGAGGAGAAGGAGAGAATTTACATCCTCACCAACTGTTGTCTCCAAGACTGACCCCGAAACTGAAAATGAATATGAAATGTTCATTATGTTTATGGGAATGGACTTTTAAACGGTTTTATTCAAAGATTAAGAAAAGCTTAAAGGTGCACTATGGTCACTTATGAATCACTGAAATATCCTCATCGTGGTTTTAAAGGTACTTTTGTCGTATTTGGTGGAGGTGTGCTACCTGCCTGTCTTTATGTGATTACTGATATATTGTTCCACCATATGGTATTCAATTGATCAATCTTTTTTTGTTATTATTTATCTCTAAAAAAAGAAAAGTTGCACAGTGCACCCCCAGACAAATACACATACACCCTGAGCCGCTTTACAGATGAAGCATAAATCAGTTTAGTTGCTCATAGTCAAAACATTCTTATAAAAATAACGAAAAATGTGAAGGAGAAAACTCCAAAAGATACCAAGTGTTTCATCATTTATTTACTGGGATTTGGAACAAAGAACATTTCCCCTCGAGTGTGTTTTAATTTAAATGTTATCCTGCAACTGTGTAACAGTATTTCTCGCGCAAGTATTTCTAGTGCATTTTATGAAGTCTCTCTGTTATAAATGACTGTTAATAATCTTGCCTCCTTAAATATTGAATCAAGAGGGGAAAGTGAAGTCAGATGTGAGTAACTTTATATGAAGTCTGCACAAAAGTGGAAAAACAAAAACAATAGCACATAAACACCAGCAATTCTCTTTGAAGGTAAAAATCATTAAAAATCAAAACAACAAAGTTTGCGTTGTGTGTTAATTGACGGCTGTTCTTCTTCGAAAAGTACATTGACAGCATCTTAAATTTACAGCTATCTTAAAGCGAAATTGACAACATACAGTATCAGCAGAGGTTGCTGTTGGTAAAAAGCAGCATAAAACTGAAACCCAAGCACTGCTTTTCTTCTTTTTTCTTCTTTCATCTTGTGAGCGTATAGCTACCATAGATGGGTTGGTAGACGATCCTGTACCCCTCTGTTGGAGACTGTGGAGGATCCCACAAGATCCTGAAGCGGTTGTACCACTCCTCTGAAGCGCGCAGGTTACTCGGGGACGAGAGAGGCACTGCACAAGACAAAAATAACTAATAAATGTGTCTCG